>RANX01000007.1:0-261174 GCA_009805215.1 Neurospora discreta FGSC 8579 | reverse complement strand
AAAAAAAAAAAAAAAAAAAAAAAAAAAAAAAAAAAAAAAAAAAAAAAAAAAGAACCTGAAGAAGTCTTGGCCGACAGCCGTTGCGCGTCCTCGGATGGTGGGTCCTGCGATTATCCACAGCCTCCACCGCCAACTCCGCAGCATAATAATCGTTCAAATCTCCCACTTTTCCACCTCCCCCCAGGCCGTCGCCAGTCTGTCGATGTAGGACCCTTTTGCAGGAACCTTGATGGGCATCCGCTAATGATATACCGAAATGCGCTGGTGGTCATGCTGGTGTGCCCCTGAATCAATTACAATCGCGACAGCCGCTTCGTCTTGTCCATTTGCGACCTGAGGGCGAGAGCATTGCGCCGCGGGAGGTAACACTAGTGCCGTGCTTACCAGCTCTTGATTACTGTATGTGTAACCGGCATTGCGCATTTGACCTTACATAATGTCAGGTACGCCGCTGCACGGCGCTTTAGTTAACCTGTGCTGTCCCATTCCCGCCCAACTTGCCACCCGCCAATGCACCCCTCCGGATGACAAAAAGAATTTTACCCAGGGATTTTCCCACTCCTGAGGCGCATATCCCATTCTTTCAACCGCGCTGGCACCTACAATGGAAGTACGGCACGCTTGAGGCCGGATGGACTGCCGTGATTGCGATCGATAAGGGGGAACTGATGTGCAATTGACCGACGGTTGCCCGGTGAGCGAGAAGGCGGTCACAAGACTGACGCTGATGATCACCGAACTAAATCACTGGAGACGACGGGATCGTACAACCTCACCCCTGGAAACTCCGTTAGCTTGGTACTCACAGAGGGGCGCTTTAAGTGTACCACTTTTAGGCTGGTGAGATGGCATTCCCAGCCCCAACAACATCTGTTTCGTTATTTACCCGCTGTAAATGGAGTCAAGTCTTAGTGTGTGTATGTGTGTGGGACACCTGGTGAGATACGATCAGTCGTTGTTCTTACCCTCTTTGGCGTAGTCTGGACCACTAGGAGGGTCGAATTTCCCCGTTCTCTCCCTTGTTTTCGAAGACGTTGTAAGTCTCGCTCTAACCACGTCTTGAGCCTTGAATTGTACGAGAGCACGTGTTGGGATGGATGAAAGAAAGAAAAGAACGAAAAAGGAAAGAAAAATAAGGACAGAGCGGGGTCATGCCCGGGGCGTGATACTGTAGTGTAGTGTGCAAGTGGAGTTACAGTCGCACCAGCAAGCGCTCCAGGTAGAAAGGGGTCACGGTTCGAGGTTGGTTGAAAGATATCGCGGGAATGTTGTCGTTCACAACTCCAATGCAACTTCAATCGACATGATTTGCAGAAGCCCATCACCCGCTAGGCTCCAGAAAAGTGTGAAACACGCTTCAGATGAAATGGACGAATGACGTGGGCTGCATACCAGCGGGTGGAACCTTGTGCATATGTCTGACTGGCCAATCCCTGCTTTCCTTCGACAACCCGTCGCGCACCCCTCGTCTGTTCCTGCCCCACGTTTTGCGAGAGTTCCCCCCATCATCTTTTCCCACTGCAGCATCACCATGCGATGGGAATGCAGTGCGCGCCTCTTCATTGTAACTTTCCTATAGGTAGGTATGTATGCAGCATGTGAGTACGCATATGTACATCAGCCATGTTTCATCCTTTAATGGACCATGCATGTGGCTAAGATTTCGGGCAAGTATCTGTTGAGGAAGGAGATGGGATTCTTTTTGTTAGCTGGTTGAAAGGCACTCGAATATGATGATGAGAGCAAATGAGTTCAGCCTTCATCTCTTACACGGGCCCAGCTGCCATTTATGGGCAGGTTGCCCGCAGGCATCGTGGGTTTAATAGTCCTCATATGTTTGCTACTCCGCCAAGAGCCAGTGATGTTCGTACTTCGCAATTTCAAAGACACACGGCATGATCACCTCCTTATCTTCCTCCCGCAGACAGCGAAGCCCATGTGTATGTGTCTACAACAAGATCAAGATGATCAACCTCCTTGTTATCCACCAATCCGCAATTCGACCAACGCAATTATCGAGAACCCACATGAGCGGTAAACGAGAGACAACAGGGCAGACGACAACTCAACGTCTGTTTGGGTGAGTGGAAACAGGCAAGACGGGAAAGGCGTTGTGCGTGCATGACTGCCAATGAAGGCCGTTGACAAATTTGAACCTGTGGACCGTTCTACTTACACGACCAAGGAGTCATTGCACGTGTGTCCAATCTTATCTGTCTGGGAATTGAATTGAACAACATGGTGGAACCTTGCAATTGGATGGAAGCTTTAATGACGATCCAGAGAACGAAACTATAGGCGATCAAATGTGCACGCACCTACAATACTTAACGATTGTCTTTCCAGCCAGTTGTTCGTTGATTATAGTGTGCCATAGTAATAAAGCTGCCCGTTACCAGGCTCTGGCTGGATGTTGCTCATGTAGTTGGTTATCTTGGGACATGTGCAAAGAAAGAACTTTAGAAGGAAAACAACTACTCCTCGACCATCTCTGGAGCTTCCACCACCGCTGGATATAGAACGACAAAAAGGCAAAAGAATATGCGCCGTCCGAGATTCGAACTCGGGTCACTCGCTAACTAGAGGATTTCTTGGGAAGCGAGTATGCTAACCACTATACCAACGGCGCAGTGATTTAACTTGAAAATTGTTTAACTAGTTTTGACTTATGAGGCCGGTTGGGTTTGCATCGAACATTCTCGCAATCCATACTTTGTACAGACTGGTCGGTGCCTGAATTACCCCACCCCGTGCTACCACTCTTGGCACATGTAGTAAGAAGGATTAGGGTTATGGAAGGCTTTACCTTGAGCTGCCCCGCCACTGGCCCACTCGCGTGCGACTTCTACGTTGAGTGTTCGTCAAGATTGCTTCCTCGCTCTCCCGTCACTCTTCTCAACCACAACAACGCATCAAAACTAACGGCTATCTGCGCGAGTCATCCGCGTCTAGCCCGGGCCGTCTTTTGAACTCGCCTGAAATCACTATCGCCCTTCTAAGCTTAACAGGTACCATAAGAGCAAGCATGGAGACCGAAACCCTCGAGCAAATGCAAGCTCGACATCGCAAGGAGCAGAGAGACCTTGTGTCACGCATCACAAACAAGAAGAAGAACGCGACCAAGAAGACGCGGAAGGGCGTCAATGATGAATGCGCCCAATTGGAGCTCGAACTGAAAACGAGACAGGAGGAGGAGCTCAGGCAACTGCAAGGAGGTGACGACGGCGACGACAACGATGAGCAGGCCCAGGAGCTTGAGGAAGAACAAGACGTTGAACAACCAACAGTCAACGATGTGACTGAGCAGCTACAGAAGACCACAGTCTCCGAAAAGTCGAGTAAAACAAGTTCCCCTCCTCCGATAGAGCAGTCCTCGAGCGGCGGAGGAAAGAAACGAAACCGCCAGAAGGAACGTCTCGCCCGTCGCCAAGCGGAAATAGAAGCTGCGTCGGCAGCAGCCGAGAAAGAGGCCTCGAGCATGGTAGACCATCGCGGTATCGAGAAGGCATATATGTTGCGTGAATTCAAGGCGCATTCTCTGGAAGAGAAGGACATCGAACCCGACGGGCATTGCCTCTTCTCCGCAGTGGCAGACCAGCTGGCTGTCCACGGGCTCCCAGTGGATGGCCCCTTATCCAATGACAAGGGGGCGCAAACAAAAGAGAAGCTTCCGCCATATAGAATTGTGCGTCATATGGCGGTTGACTACATGGAGAAACACATGGACGATTTTGCGCCTTTTCTCGAGGAGCCCTTCGAGACCTACGTGGCCAAGATACGGGACACAGCAGAGTGGGGTGGGCAGCTGGAGCTGACGGCGCTGGCTAACGCGTACAACGTGGAGATCAGGGTGGTACAGGACGGTCGGACGGAGGTGATACAACCCAACGCTGTCGCAAATGGGGGAAGTAGCGGGAACAAGGAGGAGCTGAAGGTCCTGTGGTTGGCGTACTATCGTCATGGATACGGCCTCGGAGAACACTTTAACTCGCTACGCAAAGCAGCTTGAGACGATGATTTGCCAAGAGGCGAGTTATCAAGCAAAGGATAAAAGTGTCACTCTCCCTGTTGCTAGGTTGCTCTTTTGCACACACGAAGTTACTATAACCGCAAAGGTTTCCCCTGACCACCCTTACTGGTGGCTCCAGACCGAAACACGGTCAACCACGTTTCCTTGGTTGTCGCACCCAGCCTTGTGTGTACATGCGGGCTGTGTACGTATTAGCCGTTTGAGAACACCAGGTGTTGTATCCGCGCTTCCGTCCACTACCTGCCCCTTGTCGTTATGTGGCAATAACTGGCCCGGATGCCCAAGATGGGCAAGATAGAGGTCGCCCGAAACACCCCAAGGCGGGCCGCCGGTCATCGGGTCCTTTTCAAGTGGCCACTCGAGGCAGACAAGTCTTCCGCCGTCGGGGTTGAGAAGATCGGACAATCTCTTGGCCCATTGTGGGCGTGCTTCAGGCGGAAGGGCGCAAAAGAACTGGCAATGAGTCTTGAGTTAGTGTTTCTTGACTAATTCACTTTGATCAGGCGAGGGCACCATCCAGGAAGACGCAACACTTACCGTATAGTCAAAAATAATATCAAACCCAGTCTCTACCTTTCCGTATCCCGAATCATTTACCCAGTCGTCCTCGAAAAAGTCCCCTGTCACCCACATCACCCTGCCCTTTGTGGTAACGCCTAGGTCCCTCCTAGGCGCATACACCTCCTTCCACTTGCCCTCTGCATCCTCTTCCGCGACCCTTTTCTCGTTCTTCTTAGCCTCCTCAATGCTCGTCGGGGACGAGTCAAGTCCGTAGACGTCATAGCCATGTGCAGACAGGAGTAGGACGTCGTGGCCTCTCCCACAACCGGGGACTAAAGCTTTGGGTTTTGACTTGCCCCGATCATGAGCACTGCTTGGGGCATTGGGGAAGAGCTCGCGGTGGAGGGACAGGACTTCGTCGAGGGCTTGGCTGGGCCCGCCGCGGTCCCAAGGGGTGGAGGATTCCTTCCATAGTGTGTCCCAGTGTTCAGGGTGTTTGGAGTAGGCTGAGTCTTTGAAGAGCGAGCGGATGCGATGGAGTTGGCCTTGGATGGCGTGGTCCTCGGCGCTTGCCATCTGATGTGCTGGATGACGCGTTGAACGATTCCAGTAATCCTGCAAATCGTATAAATCACAGGTAGCAGAGAATGACACTAAAACGATTCTTGCGATGTGTCGCGTTGAATTATGACAAGAGGTGGGCAGAGTGTGCAGGACATGTGAGTGTGTACCTGCTTTCGTGCCTCCAAACTAGTGCGTAATCAATAAGGTGTCATTATCCCAGCAGTCACATGATGCAAAGCTCCTTCGCGTTGTTTTCCCCCCTGGCTATCATGATGAGGTAGGCTTTTGTAAATGTTGATTGCTCGGCCAGAGGCACACTCACCTCGACCTCTTTGGGGATGACCGTTCTCATCGTGCAACCCTTCGTAACCCGTGGCTGACCTCCACCTCGCTGGAATGGATGTTCCCGCGAAGCTTTCGGTTATCGGTGACAATGAACTGTTCGATAAGACAATCCCGGTGATTGGTCTAGATGTACCTAGGTACCTTCCCAACGCCAACGAGCCTCGGTATGTGGTTAGAACCCTCCCCGTCTTGGTGAACGGCACCGGATATCGTTTGGCTGGTAGGAGAAGGATGATTTGGGGGAACCTGTTCCTGTTATACTCCAATCCTCCTGGGATGAGATATGAGCTTTGAAGTGTTTGCACTGAACCCACCAATTCTGACGACGAAACCACAAGTCGGCAAAGGCGCAATCATCATGGATGTCAACACTCTCTTCGGCATCAAGGTATGTGTGTCTATATGTCTACGTCATGTCATGCAACGCCTACCCCCCCCCCCCCCCCCTTCCTCTCCTCAACGCATGAACCCTCCAACAGATGCTAACATGTCCCTTCTTTAATACCAACAGGGCAAAGTTGTCCTGATTACCGGCGGCGCCAAAGGCATCGGCCGCATGATCTCTGAAGGTTTCGTTAGCAACGGTGCCAAAGTGTACATTTCCTCTCGCGACGCCGCCGCCTGCGAGACCACCGCCTCCGAGCTCAACGCTCTGGCGTCCAAGACCTCCTCAGGCGGTTCCGCCGTTGCCCTTCCTGCCGACCTCTCCTCCGCGGAGGAATGCACCCGTGTCGCCCAAGAGCTCTCCAAGCGCGAGCAAAAGCTGCACGTGCTGATCAACAACTCGGGCGCAACCTGGGGCGCTGCTTACGACGAGTACCCGGATCACGCGTGGACGAAGCTGCTGACGCTTAACCTGCATAGGGTTTTTACGCTGACGCAGGCCTTGACTCCCCTTTTGGAGAAAGCGGCAAAGAAGACCAATGAAGGAAGCGGGGGAGTGGTGATCGACCCGGCGCGCGTCATTCACATTGGCAGCATCGACGGCATCCGAGTCCCGCTGCTTCCCACCTACGCCTACAGCGCCAGCAAGGCCGGACTGCATCATTTGAGCAGACACATGGCTGTTGAGCTGGGACCGAGAGGGATCACGAGCAACACGCTGGCGTGTGGGCCGTTTCCAAGTAAAATGATGGCGGCGACGCTGAGGGACTTTGGGGAGGATCTCAAGGCTACGAATCCCCTGGGGAGGATTGGAACACCAGAGGACGCGGCGGGCGCATGTCTGTTCTTGGCGAGTCGGGCGGGGGCGTTTGTGAATGGGGCGACGGTGACGCTAGATGGAGGGGTGGCGCTGGTGTCGAAGATTTGAGTTCAAGGTTAGGGTTGGCTTTGGAGGCGTGTCGACTGGGGTTTTGTTCAAGGTCCCAGATTGTTAGTAATAACGATCGTTATTATGCAGTACGGGTTCGAATTTGTCGCAGGTTTCAGTGATTGATGCTTGATGATCCAGTTATTCTTGCTTGAAATTATTACCTAACCATGTCCCGTTAGACAGATTATCTCGACTGGTTTCTATCCAAGTAGAGTTGTATACAGTTCATCTGGTTGTGTTGGTCGAAAAGCAGACAGAAAAGTGGAGATTGCAAACAGGATATATCCAGCCGATCAAGCTTATAGTGACAAAACTCCTTCTCACTCCCTGCGGGATAGTCTCCCCACCGTCCGTTGTGGAAAAAATCAGCATCCGCCCGCCCCAAGATCTTCTGCGCCGACCGTCTCTTGTGTGTAACGTACTTGTACGTGCTTGTATGCTTCCATGTATCCGTGCCTATAATACTCCATAATGCCCTTGTGCCCCAAATAGCAAAAAGCCAAACATGAAACGCCCCAGTAACGCCCTGACAATATTAAAGTAAGGAAATGCAATGCGTGAAGAAACTGCCTAGGAGGCCTCTCCTCCTTCCTATTATTGTTGCGTAGAGGAGATAATGGTGGCAAAGTCGAAGATCCCCAGCACACTGTCCGTTTTTTTTTGCACTCTTGGTGCACTTTTGGCCATAGTAGAGGGCTGATTCCCGTGTAACGAAGTCGTGGGCGGCTGTGTGGCGTACTCGTTGCTTCCTGAGTGAATCTATTCGCAGACAAAAACCTCTTCTGGATACCCAGAGATTTTCTCGTAACTGACTTGCAATGGTTTTCCTCTTCGCGGTTTTTTCTTTATGGCGGGACCTCCGATGTGAAAAAAAGGCTTTGTCGAAATGACTGAACAGATGGATCGCTTGTATTCCTTCGATCACGGAATAGTTTTTGTCGAGCCTCTTCATACTCTCTGTGACTGTGGAGAAAAAGCGCCGGCGGTGTCGCAATCCGACTCCAAATTCAGCTCAGAGGTTATTGTTGCCCTACTGTGGAGAAAACCGCGAGTACCATTCAATGCCTCATCCTCCCCCAAACATGCACCTTCTTGCAGTGCACACGTCATGAGTAGTTTATGAAAGACCGATATCCTCAAAATCACGCACCATCACGGCCATTTGGGCACGCTTTGCGGCCTCGGCAACCAGTGTGAAGTCCTTAAGGAAGGCATCCGTCGAGTTTCCGGTCTTGGGGGGAGCAGGTTGAGGCGGTACGATCTTGGTGGCTACGGGCGACCGTTGAGTGGAAGCCATGGAGGAGGTCTGCTGAGTTGTGGGGGTAAAGTTGGAGGCGTCCATGTTGATTGCTGGGGATGTGTGTTTTGGGGGCGACTGGTGTTTTTTGTTTTGAGAGTGAGCGGTTTCTGGGTGACAGACGGGCAACTCTCAAAAAGGTTGTTGAGTGGTGTTGATGAGGTACTTGGTTAGTGCTCTGGTGTGGTCGACGGATTTCCTCTGAAGTTGGATGACAGTTGAGAGAGAGATGTGTGTAGTCGAAGGGTTCGATAGCGACAGCAGTGAAAAGGGAAGAACGAGGTTTAGAATTGGGAGGAGAGGTTGGAGAGGTAGGTATATAAAAGAATATGGTGTTCGTTCTTTTGCGGAGGAAGCTCGCTAATAAGAGAATTTCTCGCTCTCCGAATTCCGTCCAGGGTAGGGTGTGGAATTTTGATAGGATCCTCTTGAGTGGATCGACCGAGACCGACTACAAGAAAGAAGAAAAAAAAAAATTCACAAAAAAAGGCCGGGGGCGGGTGCTTCTTCACGACTGGACCAACGCCAAGGATGATGTATAACGACTGTTTCTTGGTTCTCTAATCGCTCAATCCTTTGCACCGGTTTTAGCTCGTTCTTCTCCAATTTTCCAGGAAAGTTCCCCGCTATGACTTCAGTTAATGAACTGGTGTCTAGTTACTTTGGTTTTGTGATGCAACTTGCGATCAAGCAAACAAACAGTATCTGATCGAGATACGGTGTACAACCGGGCACGATAATCAAAGGAGGACAAGCGCACGAGGGAGAAGAGGACAGTGAACAGGCTAATATGATAACCGATATGTGCTCATCTGGGTCCTTTTTGTAGTGGTGTACTGGACACGCGGACGGCGTAGGCTGCAAGACGCAAAGCGACCTTGGTCAGATGCGTCTTGTTGTTCGATGTCCCGCTGATATCGTGAACTGCAGTGCCGGCGGTGTCCGATAGTGACGGGATCGATCGTAGGATCGATAAGGGATACAAGGGTAAGGAGACTCGGGATGAATTGGGAGTGAATGACGGTGGAATATGTCACATTCGAAATCCCATCTTTCGTCGCTTCAGGTAGACAGACTTGAACAATCATCCCCCCTCCAGCCATCTGATCTCAGTTGCTTCCCTAATCAACCTCCTCATATTTCCTCTTCCGCAACGCTGACTGACACTATTCAGGTACCTCGAAAAGGAGATATGCGTACCTCTAGGTACCTTGCCCGGAGTGGCGGACAACCGTGTTCACCGCGATGACGCTCATTGTTGCGGACGCTGAGGGCGTCATAGGTGATGGAGGATCAACACCAATGGGGCTTCTTTCGACTAATCTTGCCAAGCCATGAAGCAGATTGTCCTGCAAGAGGTACGGGCAAGGTACCTCCGCAGCACAGCCGGAATGTTGCATTTTAGTTGTCATTTGCCCTCATTTCCTCGTCATTTGATGCTTTCCGCAAAAGCCGATGCCCGTACCGCACAAGTACTCTGCAGCCTGGTAAAAGTGCTTCTCTGGGGATTGCAGACAGGGCGGGGGACGTTTGATCCACCTCCAGATGCCCCATATCACAATGTCCACCCGTCCGTCGAGGCCCGAGTGTGTTCCCGTCCCCCACATTGTTTATGATTATTTTCTGCCCGTCTCATCCCTCTGACACCGAAATGAACGAATACTTCTTGAAAGGTACGAGCGATTGGTTTACACGTGGGCCTGGCTCTTGGCGATAAGCACTAACTTGTGTTCATTGTCCTGACCTGCTTGCATATATCTGTCTTGCCTTGGAGTCTGAAGAATACTTCTTCATCTTTTAGACGAATGGACCAATGCTTCAAATAAGGGCTCAGTTGGAAGCTGAATCTCAGACCTTGATTTATTAATAGGGTTCGGTAATCTGAAGGGACACTCACAACTCGTGACCCCCTTGGTATATGAAATGAAGTGAAGCGCGCAATTACAGCGAATGGCGATGCGCGTGCTGATCCATGGCGAACGTAGTTCGTCCAGAAATACCTCCAAATGTGATAGATCTCAGTAGATCGACAAACCCCGAGATGGTTTGCTGATGAGATATGAGTCGCGCCGTTCGTTTGGTATTTCCCCATGTTTCAGTGATATATACCCAGTCACTTTTGTCAGAACCAGTCCCCCTGGAGCAGTGAAACTGATTCCTGCCGTAAAAATCCAGATACTGTGTGTGTTCACCAGCACTTCAGCTGCTAGTCCTTAACTTTTTCATGTAGCGTCAACTGCAGCCCTTGGTACCTGCTAGGCTGAGTCGGCACTGCTTCGGGAGTTGGCACACCTATGTAATGGAAGCTCTCTTCCGGCAGCGTCTCATCGCTATCTTCCGAGCACGCCCCAGTCAACTGTAACCCCGGCCGGGGGGAGCGGAGCAAGGGTGGGCGTTTGTGGGGGCACCCTGAATCTTTGGCTCTGCAGGGCTGCATTTTGGCCCAACCGCGACGACATGCGTATCCGCGGCCCCAGGACCCCCAAACACGGGGGTTTAACTACTTGCTTGGATTCATGGGTACGCTCCCAAGCCTTAATTTTCAGTAGTGTTTCGGTTGTTGTGGTATTGTGGTACGTTAAGGTAGCGATGGTAGCACTTATGCAGTGTCACCAAGAGACCAAAGACCTGACAGCTCTTAAGGGTCGAACGACAGTGGAACCACAATGTTGCCAATCCCACCTGGGCAAGCTGCATATGCTTCGAAGATTGAAGCCGCAAACTCCGAAAACCGGGCCTTTCATGGTACTGTGATGAGTGTTACATAACGCGGCAGAAGATCCCGGGCTCTCTATCGTGTAGGCCAGTGGACAGCCCGCCACGTTTGGCGCGGGATAGCTTGCGGAAAGTTTGGCTTTAAGAGCCGACGTTTCAAGGGCGCTAATCAGCAACGAGAGAGACATGGTGACGAGGGAGCGGCAGACTCGGTCGGAGCCGAACGAAGAGCTTGGATGGCATTTTGAGATGATAGCGTTCCATTTCTTTGGTGTTTCCATCTTCGACCTCAGCCTCTGCGCATTGATATCCGCTGCACCAAGTCGGATTGTCAATTGGCGGCAGGGAAGGGTGTGATGAAAGAGAAGCACAAAGTTCTGGTTGCTGCAGGTACGCGACGGTAGTGCGGAGAGGAAGAAGCACAAAAGCTTCAGCCATGTTTACTTCTATAGTACATATTGTGGACGGGTTGTCGGCTGGCTGACCGGCGTGACTTCCCGGTATTTGTGCGGCGTCGGTTCGGTGAAATGCACTCGGTGATTTGCACGCCGAGGCGAGGCCGGCCCAATGACCCACCTTTAGTGTGTCCCGGCCCTACCCACCGCCCGCGCGCCCGGTTCTCCACTGCCGTAGCCCGTTCAGCCGAACCGCGTTATGGAGACTGAAGGATAGCAGGAACCGACAAGGTCCAGGTCACCGCGTAGCCTGAAGTTTTCGAGCTTCGGCCCCGAGATATAGGAACACCCACTTGTCATTATCTGCTTCAGATCCGGAACTCAAAGTACTAACCAATCAATATACCCCTCCATCCGCTTGAAGGCCTCAGCGTGACGACATCCTACACCCGGCCCCGCTCACCATCGTCGAAAGCCAGGAAGCGTTGTCGCTTCAGTTGTCGCATCGCAATCCTACCACATCGTATCAGATTGATTCGCAACCGACTATGGCGACCAACTCCGCCGCCACACCACCGCGAAAGTGGATGCAGATCCCTCGCCCGCTCCAAAAGCTCTTCGATACATTTCCTCTTATCGCCTACGACGTCAACGCCCTCCCCGCTCGAGCACAGTCGGCCACTTCTGGCGACCTTCCTACACTCTATGTTTTTTCTACCGAGGAGGAAGCGCTACTGGGGGCACCGAGCTTCAACCCTACCTGTCTGAAGTGGCAGGTACGTACTCTAGCAAGATTTCTCACGGACGGCCAGGCGGCGATGGTTTAACTTTGTTCTCTCACATCACATAGGCCTTCCTCAAGCTTGCCGGTGTCAAGTTCCAAATTTTGCCCTCGACAAATCATGCCTCACCTACCGGCGCGCTCCCGTTTATCCTTCCTACAAGATCGTTCCCTACCGATGCCCCGTCGCCAATCCCATCTCCCAAACTCTACGATTTCGCCCTCAAGTACGGTACCTGCAATCCTCCAGAGGTGTCAGACTTACGGCTCGACGCCTACCAAGCTCTCCTCGATGTCCCTGTCCGAAATGCTTGGCTACAGGCTCTCTATCGCGACCCTGAATACACCGATCTGCTGGACAGGTTCTACATCACGCCAGTCTCCTCCTCTTACTGGGTGCGCGGCGCACTCAGGCACCAACTGCGTCGAGCAGCAGAGACCGAGATACTAAAAACCGGACCCGGTGGTGCTGCTTCCACGGCGTTATCTCTACTGGTTGATGAATACTCTGTGTACACAGCGGCTGTGAAGGCGTTAGAGGCTTTGGCAACATTGCTCTCGGAAAGCAAAACTGGATGGTTCTTTGGCGCGGAGTCGCCGACAATTTTTGATACAAGTGTTTTCGCTTACACGCATCTGATGCTCAAGTATATGAGCGACACCAAGGGCGAAGTAGAGGACGAGAAGGGTTCCATTTTGGCGTCCAGGAAGTTAGGGAGTATAGTTAAGAGTGCTGGATCGGGAGAGTTGGAGCACCACCATCGCCGTCTCTTTGAGTTGCTTTGGCTGGCAGACCCAAACGCCGAGTTTTTAGACGAATAGGCTGGAGGGAACAAGTTGCAGCAAGTACAGCTATCAGCTTGGCATGAAAACGCACGACGAAGGCTACGACCGAAATAGAATGTACAACGTTTGTAAGATACTACACCGGAGAAACAGAGGGCAACCTCATAGATAGATACCCCGATGAACCTTGATGTCAGGTTGGTTTAACAAGCGATTAGGGTGGTGTTGGGATGAACCCGGTACGGGGCAGCAATGTTGATCACCGGTCACCGGAGTCAGTGGCCGGAACCATTCCGGCCAAGTGGAGTCTGATATCGGCAAGCTGGGGCCGGCTGGGGCCGGCTAGGGCCGGAGCAAAGTGGGGGTTTGCCAGTTCCCATTACTCAATCTCGGTTTCATAGCTCACCATATGCACGCCGACACGCCCGCCGGATGACACGTGCAGCATGATGGCTTAGTTCGTGCACCTGTGCGATACAGACCGGGCTGAAGTGTTGGTAGCTGGGTTTCAACAGTCTGTTGTCATTGACTGGCGGAACTCGTTCTGCCAACCGATAACAAGTCACCCGTTTGGCATCTCCAAAGAAAGACACTCGACAACAATGTGCCAACACTATGTTTTTTTTTTTTTTTTTTTTTTTTTTTTTTTTTTTTTTTTTTTTCTCGACGATAGGAACTCTTATCAACTGCAATAAACGGATGAGATTGGGTGACGCCTACCTGATATCCTTGCGTCGTTCCTCGCAGTTGCCCTCTTACTTGTGATATACTCCCTTACAGCGGAGGATGGATAAAAGGCAGGACCAAAAACAAACTACAGCATACCCTAGGTAGCTATTGCCTGCGACCCGTCAGGAACTTATGACAAAGAGAAACTGCCGCGGCTTTAGAATTGTGATGGACAAGCCAGAGGCAGGCATAGAGGGCTGGTTGGATTGACCGTGACACAAGAGGCCGGAATCCATTCCGGCCACGGCCTATATAGGCGCAGAGACACACGGCCGTCTTCACGTCTCTGAACCTGCATCTGAGCCATTCTCCACGCAGACAAAGACCTCATTTGTTCTCGCTTTCTTGATTTGGGAACAACCATCACACACATCATCTATCAGTTACCGACATCAGCCACACAATGGGCTCCCTGGAAAAGGACATCACTACCTACCACAACGACTTCCCTATCCTCCATGACCCTCGCCCCGACGATGTCTCCCTTCCCGCCTTCATGGTCTCTAGCACCCGTGGCTTTCTCCCACGAGCAGACCCTATCGTGACCCTGCCCGCCGAGTTCAACCCACTTGAATCTATCCTCCAACGCATGCCAGTCAAGACCGCATCTGGAGAACCAGGCCTACTTGCCCAGGGCAACGGGCAGCTCGGCGAAGCTGTCCACAAGGAGCTCCCGGACTTGACCGAGTTTGTGGACAAATATAGGCATGACCTACCCGTGATGAACGCCTTGTACCGGGATTACTCGTTCCTGGCGTCGGCCTATCTGTTGGAACCGTGCCATGCCAGGTTTGTGATGGGGGAGGAGTATGGGTTGGGGAGGCAGGTATTGCCGGCCAATGTAGCGAGGCCGATTGCTAAATGTGCTGAGATGTGAGTGCTTACCTTCGTTCTTTTATCGTGGACAACAGCCGTCTTTGCGACAAGTGCTTGTCCTTGGACTTTTATATCCTCTCGGGGTCACTTCCAATCCAGCATTCACCCTTTGTTCTCTCTCCCTGCATCACTTTTGATTCTTCAACGACTGATAGCCTCTACCCCAAGAAAGATGCGAGTTCAAACCCTTCATGGAATATGCCGGCTCCTATGCTCTCTTCAACTACCGTCTTGTCGACCCCTCCCTCGGCTTCTCATTCTCCGAACCTTCCAACGTCCGCCTCATCCGCGCTTTTGAGCAGGGTCTGGATCCCACCTCTTCAGAAGCCGGTTTCGTTCTCGTCCACATTGACATGGTCCGCCACTCGGGTCCGCTCGTGGCCGGCGCCGTGGCCTCTCTGAACGCCTGCCGCAGATCTACTCTCTCCTCTTCGTCTACCCATTCCGAGATGACTGGACTGTCGGCTCGCCGATCCCTCAACGTCTCCCTGTCGCAAATGCTAGCTGCCCTGAAGAAAATCAACACCATTATGGACACAATGTGGAAGCGCTCTAAGCCGAATGAATACACCTCGTTCCGCACCTTCATCTTCGGCATCACCAGCCAGAGCATGTTCCCCAACGGCGTCGTGTACGAGGGTCTTCCGGACTCGAACGGAAGGCCGCTCTCCTTCCGCGGCGAATCCGGAGCCAACGACTCCATGATCCCTCTCATGGATAATCTCTTGCAGATCCCCATGCCTGACACGCCGCTGACCAAGATCTTGGAGGATTTCAGGTCGTACAGACCTAGCAACCATCGGGCGTTTTTGGAATGGGTGAAGAAGGGCAGCGAGGAGCTGGGGTTGAGGAAGTGGGCGCTTGCTCTTGACGGCAGTGGTAGAGGTACCGATGATATGATGACTGAGGAAGAGAGGGATGAGGTGAGGCACTCGCGTAGCCTTTGGATCCAGGTCCTCAACCAGGTCCGTGACTTCCGTTGGCGCCATTGGTGCTTTGCTAGGGAGTATATCCTCAAGCAGACCAGCCATCCGACGGCTACGGGGGGTAGTCCGATTGTGACGTGGTTGCCGAATCAGTTGCAGGCTGTGCTGGGACATATGATGGGTTTGTATGAGATGATGGGTGGAGACGAGGCGGGTGGCTTGGGTGAGGAGTGTAAGGATATTATGGACATGGTGAGGAGACTGGACGAGACGTTGAAGAAGGAGGTGAGGAAATTCTGTGAGGAGAGGGGGGTGTCGGGCGCCTAGGTTACAGTGCCGGTCCAGGAGGTGGGTGATGACTCATGAATTATCTGGGACCTCGAATATCTGTTCGGCGAAGAATTTGGTTCTTGTTGATTTGTCCCATTAACACAATTCAAATGATCATGATATGCACTAAAACTCCCAAGTGATGCAACCGACATAGAAAAGCGTCTACCCACATATACACATGTTAACAATGATCATCATGAATCCAGGTCCGTCGTCGCTCCGTCACTCTTCTATCTCACCCAAAAAAAAAACCAAAAAAAAAAAAAAAACACAAAAAAACCCTCGCGTGGCCGAATCAGAGCATCATCCCCCCAACAACAACCGCCACCCCAACAATCACCTCCACACCCACAACCTCCCTCGCCGCGCCATCAACCAACGGCGCAGCCGGCGCCTTGGTACGAGTAGGCATCTCCTTCGCCTCCGTCGCCGTCGCCAACTCCCCCGAGGTGGGCGTGATCACCACCGAGCAACTCACGCTTCCGCAAGTGTACCCGTTCGGACAACACCCCGGCAGCGGTCCAGCGTCTTTCCCACACATATACCACCCGCTCGCGCACCTGCCTGTCGCAGAAGTGGTAGTCGGCACTGCAGTGATGGGAACTGCGATAGTCTGGCCGTTGGTGTTGATGATGGTGCTCAGCTCGATTGGGGGGCAGTTGGTTACGCTGCAGTCGCGGCCGGTTTGGCAGCAGCCGCCGCCCGCGGAGGCGAGGCAGGGGTAAAAGCCTGTTGGACAATAGTCGAGGGTGGAGGAGGAGGAGGAGGAGGAGGTGGTGGTGGTGATGGTCGTTGGCGGCGGAGGAGGCGATGTGGTGGTGAAGGAAGAGGAAGTAGGGCGGACGGGAGGGAGGACGGCTGTTGTGTCGCTTGTAGTGGGAGCTTGAAGTGTGGTGGTGGGGGAGCTGCCTGCTTTGATGCCTATTGTCTCGCAGAGTCAGTACCTCTACTCTTGCTGTTATGGCGGTGGTCTGCGAAGAACAGCTCGTGAAAGCAGGAGGAAAAAGAGAAAAAGAAGAAAGAAGAGGGATAGGTAATAACTCACACCCAACACCAGCACAGACAAACCCTGGCAAACAACACCCGCCCCCAATCTCCGACGCACATCCCATGTTCCCATCCGCACACGTTGACACCGACCCACCGCACGTCGCGCCCGCCGGACAACATCCCACCTTCCCGAGCCCATCGTCCTCAATCTCCACGCACGTCTCCGACGTCCGACAACAACTGTTGGGGTACCCAATGCGCGCGCAGCTGACTGTACCCTCGGGGCAGTTCCATTGTCGCTGCTGCAGGCGGGCGAGCGCTTCGCGTGAGCGCCGGAAGAGGGACCAAGCTCGGTCTTTTTCCTCCTCCAGCCGTTGAGAGCGGTGGTTGTGGTTGGCGAATGGTGGCCGGTAGGAGATTGGTGCTGAGGAGTTCGCACGGAGAAGATGGGCATCTTGTTCATCGGCTAGACGGCGGGCGGCGAGGACGGGGTTGGCTTCTGGGGCTTGTTGCTCGGCTGATATGAAGCCCATCAACGGAAGCGGGCGGTTTGGGTTGTTGGGGGAGCTGCTGGAATCGGCAAAGGCGACATAGTGAGGATGGAATTTCTCGCTGTGGTCGGGTGGCATCTTCTTGATTGCTGTGGGCAGTTGTTGGTACCCTGAAGCTTGTTGCGCCTGCGCGGCTTCGAGGTGGGCGGCTATGAAGAGCCATAATGGATGTGGGAGGAGACGCATGTTGGCTGAGTCTGCTGAGTTTCGTTGTTCCTTGCCTCTTTCTCTTCTTCTTCCTCCTCTTCCTGCGCCCTTTGCCACGTGGTTGTTTTTTTTTTTTTGTTTTCTTTGTTTTTTTTTTTGTTTTCTTTGGTTTTTTTTTTGTTGTGATTGCTTTGTGTGAATAGGAGATATTCGAGAAACCAGAAATGAAAAAAATGTTGCTACGTACTCAGCTCGCAACCTTCAACTTTTGGGTGGCTGGGAGTACCTCTATGGGCACCTGGGTGCCCGGGATACCTTGCGAGCGGTGAGAGGTACGATCACCAACCTAGTCCAAGACGCTGGACGCGTGTTCGCGCGATGAGTGAAGCGCAAAGTAGCCCGAAAAGGCTCGAAGAATTCTTCAAGTTTAGGTGACTTACCGTGTCACCAAGAAGAAGAACAAAGACGTGTGATGTTTCTGACCAAGGCAGACTCGTCGGACGTGATCAATGTTGAAGATCTCCGAGGTTGGTTGCCGTGGACACCTCCGAGCCCAAAAAAAAACAAACTGCCTGATTGAGAGAATCAGCGCGCGCCAAGTGGACCGAATAGGTAGCGCTGCACAGCCATTGGGTCCATTCAACACGCTGGGAAGTGGGAGGAGTGTGGGACGCAGCGACGGTCACGGAGATCTCCCGCTGTGTGGTGGAACCCCAGCATGCCCATCCTGCATCGCCGGCTTCGAATCCCAAAGTTGCTGGGCTGGGGTCCTTGCTTGGTTTTCTTGGGCATTGTCATTGCTTGCCGCACAGTCTAGAGGTACATAGATGTGTAATCAAGGTTGCAAACCTATGTGCTTACATCTCTATCAATGGTGGGTATCTATCCAAAGTTTTTGTGTCTTGTATCGTCAAATCTATACCTGCTGTGCTCGTCTTGTGAATGCGACACTCGTACACGGCTTTATCGTACATCCATCAACAGGGCAAAGGGACGTGGAAGTCATCAACAACGAACGACCTCGGTCACCTCCAAATTCCTCTGTCTCTCTCTCTACCTTTTACCAAAGGTGTGACTTCTCCTCCTGAACCTTGAACTGCTCAAACTCCGACTTCACTTGTCCCTTCATGAAGGCCGATGTGAGCAGGGCCGCCGCAACGCTAACGTTCAAGCTATCGATCACCGTACCACCCGACATGTTGGGAATATTGACCTCATAGTCCGCCTTGCTTTTGATCTGTCCCGGGAGACCCTCACCTTCGCTACCGAGGAGGAGAATGCAGGGGTTCTTGCACAAGGGATCAGTCTCCTCGATCTCATGGAGATCCAGGTGCTTCTGCAGGTTACCAGAGCCGCTGCTGCGCGGGACGGCCGCGTAGACCAACCAGCCATTCTCCCTCGAATCCTGAAGGAACTTGGGGAGGTGATCGACCGAGAAGAGGGTGAGCGACTCGGATGCGCCCGCAGAAGCCTTGAGCGCGACTGGGGTCAGGGATGCCGAGTCCCTCTTGGTAATGGCAACGGCGGTTGCGCCTAGGAAGCTGACGCTGCGGAGAATGGCACCAAGGTTGCCGGGATCCAAGATTTGATCTACCACCACAACGAGTGGCTTGTGGGTGGTGCTGGACGCAGCGACGAAATCGGATTTGCCGTTGATCAAGGCCTCTTCGTGCGACTGGTGGCCCAGAACAACCTTGTAACCGCTGGTTCCCTGGCCGCTCTCGGCATCGACTACCTCTCCCAAGGAGATGACGGGTGGTTGGGGGAGCGGGGACGCCTCCAGAATGTAACCGTTGTGTGGGCGGGATCCGCTCATCTTGTCCATCATCTTGAGACCTTCCTCGTTGACGAACACAGTCTCAACCTTGTTTCGCTGGGCGAGCTTTTGGATGGCGGCGTCCTTGGCCAGCTTCTCGCGGTTGGCTCCGGCATAGATGTACAGCTTATACAGCTTGCGTCTTGCCGACTGAAGAGCTGCCTCTACCACTGAAGTGCCGTACAAGAACTGAGAGGCCGCCGTGGTGTAAGGGATGGATAGGGATTTTGGTGTCGCCGTGTCGGGATCCCTGTGCAGTTCCCTGCGAGGGGTTCTGTCGGTCTCTCTCCGTTCTCGTGTGCTGCTGCGAGTGTCCCTGAAGGAGTCCCTCCTTTCAGGCCTTTGCTCCCTACGTTCGCTGCGGGAGACCCTGAAGCTGTCTCTCCTAGGTTCCAGGGGCGCTAAGTATGGTTCATCGATAGCGTCGCGAAGCTCCTCGTTGAGTTCCACGGTGCGCTCGTCCCGAGGTTTCCTGAACCCATTGTCATCATCACGGAATCCACGGGGTTCTCTGCTGAAGCCCTCTCTGCGAGGTCCACTTCGTGGCTCTCTGAAAGGATCCCGGCGGGGTTCCCTGAAAGAGCCCTGACGGGGTTCCCTGCGAATATCTCTGGATGGTGCTGATGTCCGCCTCTCGGGCCTGTCAGACTTGGCGGGCTCTGAGGATGAACTTCCCGTGAAGGCCGCATGAAAGTCTGCTGGGTCCAAGAGGTCCTTGTTGAATGCAGAGTTTGAATCCGACTTCTTTCCAGCAGACTTGGTCTCCTTCTCCTTCCAAGGAGTCTTGCCTGTTTCACGTACCAGCGCAGCCTTGACGTCCTCGTCCAGCTGACCGGTCTTGAGTCTGTACACCAAGCTTCTCTTGCCAAAGCTGGATTCGGGATCGTAGAAACGAGCCCGTCGTGTTTGGGGGTCGGCCTTGGCGGGGTATTCGGTAATGTCCTTCTTGCCCTTCCTGATCTTGTAGGTCGGTTTGGGTAGTGCCTCTCTTGCTGCCTTCCTCTCGGCGTATGTCATGCTGGATTCATTTTTGCTCGATCTTCGGATGCCTGCGTGTATTGCTGAAAGAGAATGAGCCTGTCTGATGCAGGGAGTGAATGCTGCTGCAGTTGCCGGTGTTTGGCTGAGTACCGTAGGCCTTGCAGCCCGGCAAAGCACGGAGAGTGTCATGGTCTGCTTTGGACCTGCAGTCGGTGTTGATATCGGGAATTTCCTTTACCCAAGCAAGACTGGACTGTGTTATTGGAAAAGACGGATGGTTTCAAGTGAGCATGTCCTTCTTCGTATGAATCATAGAAAAACACTAAAGCGCGAGTGAACCCCTTTGGAATTTCTTCTACAGAAAAAATGAGTGAAAAGCACAAGACGTGAAGTGAAGATGATGGCATGCAAGATTCTGATTCTAGGCCCAGCGGATCCCCATTTCCCTCGAGAGGCTAAAAATCTCAAAGCGAAGGATGGGGTCTGTGCAGAAGGTGCATAACTGTGAGGAACCCCTCTTTTTTCCAGGGCAGGTGCTGACGTTCACAACGGCATCTCCCCCATTGAATGTTCCACTGAAGCGCCTCCTACACTACACTACACTACACTACAAGTACATGGGTAGGTACCTCTAGGGTGGATCAATGTCGGTCAGTGTGTGAGTGATAGGGCTGTTGTGGGGGGAAAGCTTCTATGCTCGGGTCGTCTCGTGCGCCACGAATCGGGCACTTCCGTAGGTTCAAGGGGCAGTTCCTAGGTAGGTACCTCTAGGTTGTCTCCCACTTCTCTAATTTCTAGCACTATGACTGACGTCTAGTGTAAGGTACCTCTACCTACATACGTCGCGTCTTTTCTCCGAACTATTCTCAGCTGTCGCGTCCCCCTCCTCCGTTCACAGTAACCCAAATCCTCCGCGCAACATCTTCAAGGCCGCCACATCGTATGTCGCTCCAGTTGTCATACTGGTACATATCTCCGCAACAAATGTTCTAAAAGGTTGGCGAATCAGACACTGTCCTCAGCAAGTTGCTAATCCCTCTAACTTTGGTCGCATAGAAGACCACCCCCCCGGTCACCCCTCTAGTGCTGTCTAAAGCAGTTCTCGCCCGCTGTCAACGACGTTCCCATGGCTTCAAGGCGAGATGGCGAACCCAGATAACGCCCACCCAAGCTCCGAAGACGAGCTGTTCGTGTCGACGGCAACGGAGCCCCTGGCGTATACTTTTCAGTCTGATCTCTCCGAGGACGAGATTCCCATTGCTACCGCACAGCCAGCGCCTAAACCAATATCACCGGCCGCATCCGTTGCCGATCGGTCCAGGACGTTGCCTGACCCCGATGCTGCCACACCGGACCCTCAGCGCCTCACCCCCTCCCCCGCGCCGGCCGAGGATGACGACCCTGCTTCGTTCCTCGAACAAGCCGCGGCAGCTCTCGCCGCAGTGACCAAAGCAGAAATGTCGACCAAACCCAAGAAGCGAGAGTCAGAGTCATTAGCAAGTTGGCGTGGAAGTGTCAATGCTTTGGCAAACGGTGTAACAGACAACAGTTTAGCTGGCACTAGGCGTGTTGACATTGTGGTCGCCTTGCCCTGGCTCCCCCCATCGGAGCGAGCAGCATTTACCCACGTTGAGGTTGAAGAAGACGAGGAACCAAAACACTATGATACCCGTAGGCGAAGGAACAAGGTAAGCGATGTCTGTTTGGCACGATACTACACCATTTTTCTATCGTACACGAAGGAGATGAAAGCAATGGCGAGTGGCATGCTAGTGGGACATACCTTTGGACTGTGCGATGGAAGACGGGAGTTGTAGGGACCTGCTGCCGGTGAAACTGGTCTGTTTGTTTGCCCGCGCAGATTCCCTCTCTCTTGGCTGGACTATGTGTCCAAGTGGCACCCTCTCCCACCTGGGTTTAGAGAGATCTCACCTAGGCTTGGGCTTTGGAGCTTTGTAGGGGCGGCTGGAAATCACATTTCCAGATCGAACCGTCACGTTTTCGTCTACACTTGGGCAACAAACGCTCTTATCTCCTTTGACCTAAAACCCCCCCTTGCCTCCTGATTCACGCTATTTTTCTCACTCCTTACCACATCTTATACCTGGTCCAGAAATTGTTCGGTCTTCATTATCGCAACCACATCTTGATCCTTGAACAATCTACAGCCCCCTCCATCTTCCTTACCACGTCACGAGCTTCGTTCAAGATACTGCTTTGCAGCCCAGGAAGCAGTATGGTAAGATCTCACTCAAAGATCACATCGCTTGGATGTTCTCACCATGACATCCGCCTTCTTCTCCCGCTTCTGTTTTGCTCTATCTGGGGGCAAGAATTTCACTCCCGCCTCAAGTCCTACTCATCCATCGTCGCTCACTTCGCTGACACTTTACTTAGCCCGCTTACGATGATTACCGGTTCGATGACGAATTCGAGGGGCTCGGCCTGCGCAAGCGAAAGAGAAGGTATGAAGACGACGAAGAACTCTACGAGGAGGACTCCGGTGATGATTATGGTGGTCGCCACTCTCTTCATGACTATGGCTTTGTCAACGGTGCCAAGCGCAGCACGCGTACCAGCGCCCGCGCTTCTAGTGAAAGAAGCATAGCCTATGAAAGCGGCACAGAATCACGAGCGTTGAGGCCCCGCTCAGCGAAGAAGTATCGAGATCATGACAGGGATGAACTCCAAAATTCGGACAATGACGATGCTTTTCTCGTTGTCACGTCCGACATTGTCAAAACCAGAGGCAGGAAAAAGCGGAAATCCACTATGAAGCCCAAGACATCAACGGGAGACGGCGATTCGGATATCGAGTTCGAGTCAAAGCGGCGTTCCTCTAGGGCCAACAAATCCAGGAAAAGCATGAAGGAGATTTTCGACGACGATGATGATGACGACATCTTCTATGTTCAGGACACAAAAACCACAGCACCCCGGATTGCCAGCGTCCGAGAGGTCTTCAAGCCGGCCCCGGTGGATTTTAAGGATGCCCACCGTCCGGTATGTGACAGCTGTGGATACTCTGAAGGTAATCCCAATAAGGGAGCCTTGGTTTACTGTCAAGGTTGTTCCAACTCTTATCACAAGATATGTCTTGGCACGCGCAATACCCGCGAGCAGCGGGTCACTAAAGTCGACACGGACTCCTTTGTCATGCAATGTCGGTTCTGCGTTGGCTCCTACACCAAGAAGGACGATCGTGCTCCAAAGTATGACACTTGTCAGTGCTGTCGTCAAGCTAACCCGTCCTGTGCTCCCTTCTCTGAGAAGAAAACACCCAAACAAGAAGAAAAGCTGCGCGAGGAAAACGGTGGAGTAGATCCGATCACGCGGGTAGACCCGAACCTGGTCAACAATCCTCAAAATGTCTTGTTTCGTTGCAGCAAATGCCACAGAGGCTGGCACTATGAACACTTACCTCACCCTAACGATACCCGCGATCCAGCCATCAGCGATCCTCTCAATTTGCGCAACCACCGTCTCCAAGAGTATCAAACGACGTGGCGATGCAAAGAGTGCATTGATACCGAGGACCTCAAGATCGACAAAGTGGTGGCGTGGAGACCAACGCATATCAAGCCCAGCCAATACGTCAGAGGTCAGACCATCCTCAACTTCAAAGAGGATGAAATCGAGTATTTGGTCAAGTGGGAGAACAAGTCCTATGCGCATTGCGTCTGGATGCCAGGTCCTTGGATCTTTGGTGTCAGCAAGGGAAACATGCGTCTTTCTTTCATCAAGAGGGCCCTCGGAGAGGGCATGGAAGACCAGGCAAGCAGGGATGAGCCTGCTGACGCACTCCTCAAATGGACTGAAAAGGATGCCATTCACGACTCATGGTTGACTCCCGATATCATTCTCGATGTGCAATATGCTGCCAAGTCGATTGAAGACACGAAGAAGTATAAGGCAATGTCGCTTGCCGACAGGATGGAGTACGATTTGAGCCGAATCTTTCACGTCGTTAAGATCTTCGTCAAATTTGAAGGTCTGGGCTACGATGACGCTGTCTGGGACACTCCACCTCCTGCGGACTCGTCCATGTATGACGCCTATCTTGAGGCCTATCGGGAATATCTGAACGGCAAGCACTTCAAGTCAGAGCCATGGCGTAATCAGAAGGAACGTATCGAAGCCTTCCGGCAGATGGAGTTTAATGGTGCCATTGAGGTCAAGAAACAACCACCCGGACTTACTCGTGGCAAGCTAATGACCTATCAGCTTGAGGGTCTCAATTGGATGCTCTACAATTTCCGCCATGACCGCAGTGTTATTCTTGCCGATGAAATGGGTCTTGGAAAGACTGTCCAGGTGGTTGCTTTGCTCTCCAGCATGATCCAGGATAACCCCCAAATCTGGCCGTTCTTGATTGTCGTTCCCAACGCAACGTGCGCCAACTGGCGTCGTGAAATCAAGAAATGGGCCCCTGATCTTCGGGTAGTGGCCTACTACGGCGGGCGGGTTTCCCAAACTCTGGCTCTTCAGTATGAGCTATTTCCGGGTGGCACTAAGGACATGAAGGCGCACGTCGTCATCATGTCTTACGACTCCATCAAAGACACGGATACTCGTAGTCGGTTCAGCTCCGTCAAATGGGCTGGCCTGATCGTTGACGAGGCACAAGCACTGAAGAACGACGAGAACAGTCTTTATAAAGCACTCTCAGTCATGAACATCCCCTTCAAGCTTCTGCTCACGGGCACACCGTTGCAGAACAACAAGCGAGAGCTTTTCAATCTCTTGCAGTTTATTGACCCGAAGCTTAGAGCGGAGGAACTTGACGAGGAATTCAAGGATATCACCAAGGAGAATCTTCCGAAGCTTCATGAGCTGATCAGGCCATATTTCCTTCGGCGTACCAAGGCCATGGTACTCACCTTCCTGCCACCGATGGCCCAGATCATCTTACCAGTGAGCATGACGGTCTTGCAGGAAAAGCTCTGCAAGTCGATCATGGAGCGCAATCCCCAGCTAATCCGCGCGATCTTCTCTGCCAACGGAAAGCTGAAATCGCAGGACCGCGGCTCGTTGAGCAACATTCTCATGCAGCTTCGCAAGTGTCTTTGCCATCCATTCGTTTACAGTCAGTCGATCGAAGATCGGAACTTATCACCAGAAGTCACCAAGCGGAACCTTATCGAGGCCTCCTCCAAGCTTCTGTTGCTTGAAGTCATGCTACCTAAACTAAGGGAGCGTGGACACAGAGTTTTGATATTCAGTCAGTTTCTCGACCAGTTGACGATCCTTGAAGACTTCCTTGCCGGTATGGACCTTCCGTATCAACGACTTGATGGAAGTCAATCTAGTATGGAAAAGCAGAAAAGGATCGATGCCTTCAACGCACCGGATTCCCACTTGTTTTGCATGCTGCTGTCAACCCGTGCTGGTGGTGTCGGTATCAACCTTGCGACTGCCGACACTGTCATTATCCTCGATCCCGATTGGAATCCGCATCAGGATATCCAGGCGCTTTCGAGAGCACATCGTATCGGTCAACAAAAGAAAGTGCTCTGCTTCCAGCTCATGACCGTCGACTCTGCCGAGGAGAAGATCCTGCAGATTGGTCGTAAGAAGATGGCTCTTGATCATCTTCTCATTGAGACCATGGATGACAAGGAAGGCGAGGCTGCCAATGATGTGGAGACAGTGCTCAAACACGGAGCGGCTGCTTTGTTTGGCGAGGGACGCAAGAAGGACAGGATCGTATATGATGAAGCAGCAATCGAAGAGCTTCTCGATCGTTCAGCCAAGGAAGAAACGAAGCAGGATGGCGACAAGTCTGCCGAATCTGCTTTTGCTTTTGCCCGCGTTTGGGCACAAGACGAGGGAGGGCTTAAGGATGACGTGGAGACGGAACAAAAAGCATTAACGATGAGTGTTTGGGACCAGATTCTTCAGCAACGAGAAGAAGAGGCACGCCTCGAAAGGGAGAAGGAACTGCAGGCCTTGGGACGTGGTGGCCGACGGCGTGGAGTAGGTGGTATCAGTTCAGCATTGTGCTTTCTTGACCAGGCTAACCCTTGAGTAGACGGCGAACTACCGCGGACCCAAGTTCGAGTTTGAAGAAGGTCAGGAAGGAGGTGAGAGTGACCGTGGCGACCAGGACGGTGATTTCATGGGTGGTGATGACAGCGATGGGGAAACAACCGGTAATGAAAATGGGAACAGCCCCCATGGTGAGTTCTTACCCAACGGAGGCAGCTCACGCAAGTCACAGGCCAGGAATGCGCAACAAGGTACGAAAACTAAAACCCCAACTAAAACCCCAACCAAAACCAAGACGAAGGCTCCAGTGGTCGTATCCTCAAGGAGGAACACACCGGCCACTTCAGCCAAAGCTTCTACCCCTAAGTCTAGAGCTAGCCAGCAAAAGAAGCTACCTCTTCAATCATCTACTTCGTCTTCAGCACTCAAGACACCCCGCTCACGCAAACAGCAGACGCCCAAGACAGTTCGGAACCCCGGTACCCCCAGCAAATCCGCTCGAGGCAAGGCTCCCAAAACCAACTCGTCGTCCAAATTGCGCCCGCTCCCGGACCGGCAGCCCCAAACCCAAAAGGCCGTCCACTCAAGCCCCCTCGACCTGGCAGCCACAATGAAGAAGTCAACCGAACTGCCGGCTTCAACACAACCCAAGGTCAAACCCCCGGTCCCGGCGGTTTTGCCATGCCCTCCAATGCCATCGGCGGCGACCTTGCCGTTCACCCCAGGCCCGTATACCCCAGGCCTGTCCCCCCCACTCACCGACCAAGCAGCAACCCCAACGGGGCATCCAAACTAACCTCTAACACACCTATTCCCGTCCCCGGGCCAGGAGCCGGAGTTGGGACCGGAGCCAGAATCCGTGCACCATCTCTCAACGGTCTTCCCAACCCGAACGCTAATCATCTGCCTAACAACCCCCCCTCAGACGCCACTAAACAGCCCAAACCCGGTGCTCTCTGGTCCAGCCAAGGCCCACCCGTGCCGCCAGGTGTTCCGCACACTTCCTGCTTCGTCTGCGGTTTCGTACACCCTCCTACATGGATGTGTCCCGAGATGAGTCAGGAGGTTCCTCTTCGGCTGGCACTGGATAATCTTAGGCTCATACCCCACCAGACTCCGGAGAGAATGGAAATTAAGCGTAAATTCTTGCTCGAGATGTTGAGGGTGGTACAGCAGAGGAAGGATGAAGCTATGCGGGCGAAACAGCGGCAGCAGTCGGGTCAACAGACTCAGGAGGGTCAGCAGAGCCAGCAGGGCCAGCAGAGGCAAGGAGGACAAGGTTCACCGCAGGTCCCTCCATCATAGTGAGGCGACTAGCTGGTTTACTGGTGATACCTTTTAGGGCGATGAATGGATTAAAGGGATGGGTTGGGTATTGTTGGTTGTTTTGTTTGAGTTATGACTCGTAGGTACTCAACCACTCGGATATTCGGGTTTGCTTTCCTTTCGCTTGCTTACCTAGTTGCCGCCTGTTTGACTAAGTGAATGGGTTAGCTGGTTTCTCATGATCGCGGCTTGCAACCTCTCAGGTATGGATGAAAAGGTCCATAAGGGTACGGGAAAGCTAGATGCAGCTTGCTTGGACTTTGCTCGATAGTGTTGAGAGGGGAGGGATCATACCTCCGACGCTCACCGTTAAGAAACAAGCGCCATTTAGCAAGTAATAAAGCAGTATAACCATGGGATGCATAGAGATGAGAAGTGAGTGTGCTTGCCTCATCGACTGGAGCGATGGGTCATGGTGTGTGTTTCTGTTGCTATGCCTTCGATTGTCTCCAACAAACTCCCCTTAGGATACCTTCCAAGCAAGGCAGCCAGCTCTTGACTGCTCATCGGATGAGTGTACATCTCGGCACGACCGAAATCCAGTAGTTGCCCCCCACCCACCCTCTCCTCCTTAGCATAGCAACATACCTTTTCAAAACCCCTATGCCACTTCGATCCATGAGCGTGTTGCTCGTCGCTACATTCTTCGTCTGTCTTGTTCGCGATCATCTCGCCTTCCCCATACTCTCCTAGGGCCATGGACAGTCTGTAAAATACACGGCAAGTATGGTTGTCACTTTTGGCAACCATTCAACTCACCCACTAACAATAGAAAAGAAAGAAGAAAAAGACGACTGGATCTTGCAGATGTATTTCGATAGTGGAACAAGGGATATGAGCCAACAAGTTGTATCTACGATAAGCACTTGAAAGCAAGGTATCTTCAATCTTTCCATCTCACGCAAGAACCTCTCATTGTATGGCATCTCCTGGCCCATACCACACGGCACTAGAGGTATTTCACCGCATAGTCCACCCGAGTGGTCCTTCATTCACGGAAGGCAAGCAGACCCCTGGCTGTCATAGTATATTGAGACATCTGACTATACCAGCTGTCCCACAACGGTAGATCTAATCCACTTCTCTTGGCCGCGCATCCTGACTTCAAGATTGAGCTCAACGCTGGGCCACTGTAAAATTTCATAGCTCATTTTCTTGAAACTCAGGTCCTTTCGCCCCGAAGTGCTGGGTACTTTGTGCTCGGGTAAAGAAAAAAATGGCGCCTTGGAAAGTTCGTGTCACAGGTGTCTTCTATTTTGCCCCGAAAAGGATTTCAACTGTACGTACATAGCAAACAGTGGTCGATATAGAAATACGTGATGGTATGTTTTAGGAACAGAGTCAATAATCACTTAGGCGACACTGAAAATCAGTGGGCATAGAGCAGTGTTATCCCACTTGCGAATAGCTGGAAGAGTGCGTCGTGAGAGACAGAAGCTCGGAGCAGTGCTGGCTTTTTTTTTTTTTTTTTTTTTTTTTTTTTTTTTTTTTTTTTTTTTTTTTTTTTTTTTAAAGCTGAAGGAGTGCACAAGCTAAAGGACACTCCCAATCATCCGTTGCCGAAAGACGGCGGTTATAGTGTGCCTACCTGATTGTAGATACTAGCAATTCCGAACTGTTCACAGGATAACAACACTGGAGGTTTGTGCTACTCCAAGCCCAATGAGAGCCTTGGCTCTCCATATCCATAACTACATACGGACAAACGGTAGGCAGCCGGGCCTTATGGGAGACAGATTCAAAGGGCGTGTCCCATCTTCTGAAGGAAATTGGTTCGTCGCTCATCATCGCCATGGCCTTGTGGCTTTCCCCTGTTTGTCACGTGGAATTAGAACATGGAAAGATGCAAGTTCCCGTAAAAAGTAGCCTCCATCATTCCCGTCGATGGCGTCTCTCTAGGGTGTTGCGTTTGCTCGCCCTTTTTCGTTTTTTCTTTTTTTTTTTTTTTTTTTTTTTTTTTTTTTTTTTTTTTTTTTTTTTTCTTTCTTTTTTTTCGGGCTCTTAGCGCTGTTGCAGACCTAACAGCCCATGTCGATTTGCCTCTTTTATCCCCGCGCCATTCAGAATTTGCGCGGGTGAAGGACGAAACAATGATTAATACACAAAAAGCGGAAATATAGAGTAGACTCAAAATGGCTCAGGCTGTCGACATTGCTGCGGCTCGTTTGTGTGGTTATGAGCAACACCGGGTAGAGGGGGGAATGCAACACAGGCTAACGTAAACGAGTGTCGACATAACAACAACATATCCTAATAATTCCTAGGTACATTCCACGACACTGCATTTGTGTTGGGCGGGAGGAAGGCACGGAACAAGGGCTAATCATCTCCCTAAAAGAACACCTTGTGCTGTGGAGTGGAAGCAGCTGGAATAGTCATGGTCATTACTCCAGTTTGCTGCAATATCGACACCTTGACGCTGCACATTAGATCGGACAGTATCAGAGTCTTAAGTTTGAAGTGCGTTGGCACGTTTACCGAGAAGCTTTTTCCGCCGCTACTACTTGTTCCTTGGTCAAGGTCAGGCCAAATCTGTCACCTTCATAGACGGCGGGATTTTACTCTTCTTCAACTCAGCTGGACGACTACCACGCTGCTCTCCATAGACTTGCTTACCGACGATTCACAAGCCACATCATTCTGTTGTACGTCCAGTTCGGTCACTTTGTGCTACTCAGGAAAGCATGTATGTATCAGTGTCACATCCCCCGTGGCCCCCTTAGCTTCGCCGCATCCGCAGATTGCAAGCCAGCATGAATGCAATCATCAAGCATCTATCCGCCCCTTAACCTAGCCTTTAGCCAATCCGGGGGAAGCGGACCTGTGCCTAACTACCGTACCCAACCACATAACTCGAACGCAACATCAGCGACACTTCAAGAGGACGACTGGGCAAGCCCTGTAGACGGAAGGCGGAAGGGCGCGGACAGGGTAGGAAACAAAAAGAGGTAGTTCAACACTCAATACCCTTTTCACCACTCCGCTTTACCATCTGTTTCTTAGAGAGATCCACTCTCAGAGCGTCTAGATGCTTTGACTGCGGATGCCAGCCTTTGCTCTTCGCTCCCCGGTTGCCTATGTAATACCTCTTCATGTTCCCGGCTCGGGCTGCTAGGTGAATCTTCCCCGGCTACTGCTTGCCACATACCTTTAACGGCTTGCTGCTCGCCCTACGCCATTCTGCTCCAGTTTTCCTTCGTTCAGGACGCAGCTCGGCAGATGAATAGGCGGTATAAATATTGTGACGACTACCCTGGATCTTCCAACGTCTTCCTGGTCCCTCGTTTGCTGGATATCAAGGAGTGGCCAGCTTGATGCCACTGGGCTGTTGGCATCGTGGATGGTGCGTGTTTTCATTGTGTTCACGCTCTTTGCTAAGCGTGTCTTTGCTTTGCTTCCGTCTTCAGTGGCGGTCAAACCCGTGTGATACTCTCAGTTGCGGATTGAGCATCATGCTAATCGTCCCAACAGTGTTTCCTGTATCATTCACATCATTGATCCGGTCCGTAACCAAACCCTATTGTTTTCCCCTGTTAGACTCGGCGTGGATGGATTTGTCAAGCATGACTAGTCCTTCGCTGCTACTAATACCCCTCTCAACAACCACCAAGCTGAGTCCGACTCAATTTATGGATCCTCATTAGCAGTGCCCGAACTAGCTTCAAGCTCCAGCTTCTCAACACCTAGACCTCCGGATTTTCAGCTTCTCCTTTCTAGTATTCTGGTGCTGCAGAGTGCCCTCTGTGGTCACAGCCAGAACGGTTCATCCACTCACGCATTACTATAGAGCTGGCTGATTCCTCTTCACAATCCCTTCCATCAGGCCTTCAGTTAGTATGGAGCTAAACCAGAACTCCCCAGTTAGCGAGATTCCCAAGCCTCATTCGCCTATCGCCATCAAGAAAAGGGATCTCAACATGCACTGGAGACTCCAAAGAGGGTTGCCTGCCTCCCCAATGAGCATGGACTTTGCTCCGACTCCTTCTGGAAATCAGCCCGCAATGGGGACTACCAAATCAGAGGAGTCCTGCCCGGAATGGGAACAATCTCGTCATACTGCCGTCGTGGCCACTATGTCCTCTCCCAGAGGAGAGACTGCCGTCACTCACGCCCCCTTTACGCAGAACACGCGCTACTTTCTCGAAAGGCAAAAGCTTCAGCAGGAAGAAGAGGAGAGAGCGCAACAGGCACGCCGGAACACGCAGCCGCAATATCCCCATCAATTCTACGCCTACGCTTACGACCGCGGAAACGGTCGCTACACGAGACTGGTCCCAGCGGATATGCTTCCTCCGCTCGTGGGCGTGCCCGCCTACGAGTCGGACATCTCTCGTCTGTTGGTTCTTGAGCTTCCCCAGGCCTTGGACGCCGACGAGCGCAACACCAACGTAGAACCGGTTCAGACTCAGGTGGCGCAGGGTGACGCCGTTCAGGTATGTAGAGATCTACGATACAGCGCCTACAGCGTTACAAAAGTTAGCTCTGGTCCACCAAAATCAATATTGCACTCAACCCCATATGAGGCACACCCTTACATCACACCCAAACAAGGCTGGATGTATGACTGACAAGTTGATTTGCCGCAGTCGCAGATCGACCAAATCGTCCTGGCCAGCCATAGCCCCGTAGCTAATACGAGTCTCACTCGCCAGGCCGCCGCAGCCGCCTACCTGACGCCCCCTCCTCTCCACGGCCAAGGCCCCAAGCGAGCCAAGATCTTTTGCGACAAGTGGGTGCACGAGGGCACCTGTGCCTTCACCCAGCAGGGATGTAAGTACAAGCACGAAATGCCCTATGACAGGGCCACTCAGCACATGCTCGGCCTATTCCATGGCTTACCTGCTTGGTATAAGCGGCAGCAAGCCGAGCTGATGAGGCAGAGGCAGCAGCTGGTCAGTAACGATGAGTCGGGCGCCAGCAAGGGGCCCATTGATCTGTCCGCGCTCCGTGGAGCTCCTCATCGTCGTCGGTCTCTGACGACGGCTTCTGGAAGTCCGATCTCGCGCAGAGGCTCGGCTGATCAGGGGTCGGCATCTGGAAGTGGGGGTGAGACGACGGGGGCAGGAGGTCAGGCTCACTCCGCTACTAATAGCATGGGAGCACAGAGCTTCGGAGGCGGTGGTTATCAACGTGGGAAAAGCTCGAGCCCTCGGCAGTTGAACAACTGGCGTCCGAGTGTTGGAGGTGGTCCATCAGGATCCTCTCAGATCCCTACCAGTAAGCCAAATGGCATTCGTATATTATGTCACTTGCTTTCCAACTAACCAAGACGCTCCCTCCCACAGGCCCCCAAATCCTAAGCCAAGGCCCCTGCCGCTTCGGTCCCATCGGACAACCCGCCCAGCCTCAACCTCGCGATCCTCGCAGCGATCCCAGCATTATCAACAGCTATCGCCGCATCGATGCTCCTCCGGGCTTCCGCCCCAATCCTCACTCCTACCGCCTCCTTCCAACCGCCACGACCCCCGACAGCTCCGATAACGAAGGCAAAGACGACGGCGGCCCCCTAGGAGGGAAAGGAGTCCGAGTCCAGGCCCAGGTACACCACCACCAGCAGCAGCATCAGCAGCAGCAGGCCGAAGGCGGCGGTGGCGGCACGGTAGCCCAGTGGAAGGGACCCGCTTACGAGGATGAGGAGACTTCCTGGAAGTGGTCTCGGGACACTAGCCAGGTGTAGTTGCCCCTGTGAGTTGCTTCCACTGGTACAAAGCTGGACAACAAGAACGACGGCATGCTGGCTGGCTGGTTGTCTGGTGTTGCCTGGGCAACCGCTTTAACCCCCGGTTTAGACAGCGACAATGACAACAACGAGGCTAGTCGGAAAAGGTATAGTCGAGGATAAGGGGGACACTCGCCCCTTATCGGACGGTTCACAACTTGAAAGGGTTGTCCATGTACCGTGGTAGAAGGATGAAACTACCTACTCTCCGACCAGGTATTATTCGCTGTCTGTCCGAGACTGAATGTCAGTGGCGGGGACAGGTTCAAGCCCACGATCATGGCCGCCAATCAGCGACCAGCCGGGGCGATTTCTGCTTTGGGACGTAATATATGCGAAGCATTTTGATGTATTCTATTTTCTATGTTCCTGGGACATGGCCGTCGAGTAGAAAGTATTGGGTTGGAAACCTGGGAAAATTGGCTTATGCAAGATCATATGAGGGGAGCGGGGGATAACTGAAGGGAAACTCAAGAGTGAATGTGTGGTGCAGGAGCAAGAGATATGTATAGGTGTGGGGAGATCCCTGGGCCCTAGATCATCCCTCAATACTCGCTGGGGGTGAAACTCACTGGACGCTTGTCGGTGTGTTCTGAAGATTGGTGTATAGAATTGTTTGGTTTTGTCACTTTCTTCATGAGTGAACCAGCTTCGAGGCGACGTGCAAGTGTGAAGTTCAACGAACGATGCAAGCCGCACTGAGGCTGAAGGTGCAAGCTGTGGCGGGGGCTCCATCCTCATTGACCAAAGCAGCCAATCATGTCTTCTGTCAGCTGATACCTGGACCAGGCTCATCCCAGCAGTAACAGTGTGTAGGTCTCCACCGAGTTGTCCAAATCGCGGGGGAGCTTTCCGTTTGGAACTGTGACAGCTGAGTTGAGCCCCAGCGCATTGCACCGACCATAACCACCACCACCACCACAACGGGGCAGGCCGCAAAGGTGCTCAGCTGATTTCAACCTTTCTACAAATACAGCTACCATCCATACCATAATCGTCGTTTCCCATATCACAAGTAGTTGATTGTTTGTTTTACGCCATTCATCCGCCTTGATACGAAAATCTACATTGTGACCGACCGATCGATACACGGCGTCATCTTCAAAATACCCAGCCTTATCAGCGCGGCGTCACTGGCATTCGTGCCTCGAGTCCCCAGAAGCACCAGGCACCAGCTACCTACCCTACCCGCGCTGCGCAGCTTTGGCGACGCTTCTTTTGAGTTGCACCGAGCCATTGTACCCCATTAGTACTACCGCAATCAATTTTCCTCTTGTCTGCCATCCAGCTCTTCGTCCGCCAGCATTCCCGAACATAGACGGCGAGCCATGGACGCACGCCTTACGGTCCTGACGGCCTTTCCGCCGGCCGCTGCGACTGATAACGAGGAATACTACCAAAACAGCCAGCAACATGCCAAGAGGGTACGAGAACTCATCAGGGACAACGCGCAGTGGATAAGGGAGTCCGCCGACGATATTCTAAAGGTACATAGTACTTTCCAAACCTGGAGTGTCCGTTGTACGGAGTCGTTCAAACAGCTGACCCGGTAACGTTTGCGCAGCATGTCAACCCCGCCGTCTATTCCCTCTCATATCTTATGATCCTCGAATTTCTACTAGAGTCACCCGGGTGGACCTCTCAGCAGGCACAAGAGAGCTTGGCATCATATATGACCGAGTTCTTCCTCCAGTTCGATGCTCGCCAAATACGATGCAAGGGAAGCACTTGGTCAGATGTTCTCAGGGAGGCGTATAGTGAACGCGGCTTGTTTCCTGTAGGGTTTCCATACTTTCCTCTGCATGGTTGCCGTGGCTGACTTCAATGACAGGCCTCCATTGCCGTCGAGGTGGTCACTGCTGCCCTCCTAAGACTCGACCCTTCAGGCTCTATCATCACATCCCACCACTGCAACCTGGTCGAACTGGCATACAATACCGGCAATGTCGGAGCAATACTACCTCTTATCGAAAAGCCCATCATCTATATGCCGGCTAAGGGCATGTCGACAGCCCAGCCCCTTTGCGACATGTCTCTTCCTCCACCGGCATACATCAACCCCGACAGCCAGCTCACCGACGCTCTTACCAGCTCCGCTGTGCTTCAGTACGATTTTCTTTGCGGCCTGTGCTTCATAGAACGCCGGATGTGGCAGCAAGCATTTGATGCTTTTGAGCGATGTGTCACGTATCCGACGCGGGACGGCGGTTGCAGCAAGGTCATGACGGAGGCATATAACAAATGGATTCTTGTCGGCTTGCTCCTGACCGGAAAGCCACCAACACTACCGGAAACGACCTCGCAAGCAGCAAAGAAGATTTTTGCAACCCAAGGAAAACCCTACAAGCTGTTTGCCCAGGCTTTCAAGTCAGAGACCGCCGGGGATCTGGTCCGCGAATTCGAAGTCATCAATTCCGAGCTCTTACCCAACGAGGGGAACGTCGAGCTCGCGAAGCTGGTACTGGCCCACTACCAACGGTGGCAAATCATCAACCTGTGCAATATCTACACTAACATCTCCCTTGATAAGATCAAGGAACGGACACAAAGTGCCGAAACAGGTGCGCCGCTACCGACCGTGGAAGCGGTAGATCAGCTCGTGCAAAGCATGATTGCCGACGGGAGTTTGCAGGGCGCTATCGAGCGTCCAGCGGACGGCAGCCCAGCCTACCTAACCTTCTTGTCGTCGCCCGCACAGGGCATGTCCGAGGTGGAGTTTTCGGCCCAGGTGAACAAAGTGATGCAGGGCATCAAGGCTCTGGAGCCAATCGTCGAGGCAACCAACAAGCGCCTGGCCAGCAACCGCGAGTACATCAGTCACACGGTCAGGCGACAGTTTGACGCGGCTCGCGAACACAAGCTTGGTCTTCAGAGTGCAGGTGGTGGCTTCGAAGAGTCGCCGTTCCACATTGAGGAGGAGGAAGATCTGATGAGTGGTCTACCAGCCCATTAGTTGGATGACGGGAATCATTCACAAGAAAGAAGGCTTCTCACCCTCTCCTGTATTTCTCAAAGGATGAACGCGACGAGGTTGTTGGCTGGTTTGGCAGTTAGCGTAGGGAAGGGGCACGGTCAAGAGATAGACGGTTGCTAATCCTTTGTGGACGTTCCTCCAGACGTTCAGGGAAGAAGAAGAAGCAAAGCATCATTTATGTACATACGGGAGGAGATGCTACCTCGCGACATTACTTGCTCCAGTCGCGAATCAAGTTATCGAAGACGATGGGGAGTGATGCCGTACGTCGATGATCACAACTACCGCTATGAGGGCTTATTGATGTCATCTTATGGAGAAACATTATATATCAATGGGCCTGGTTGTTAGTGAACGAGAGTTTCATCATCATCATCATAAGTACCGTTGCTATGCCGCCCGGCTTCGGTGTGGTGGCTAGAGGTAACTGATACTCCGTTTAGAGTTGAGCCGCTACAAGCATTATTAGATGAGATTTAGTACCATAGTTCTAGAGAACACCATAGTACAGGACTCCATACCTAAGCATTCCTTACCTAGTGGGACTCAGGTAGCATGTGTCAAATGATGTACTCCATTGCTTTCAGTGCAGAGCGGCAAATGCTCGCAACAAGCAGATCAAGTCACCTCTTTACTCTCATCCATACCCGCTGAGTTAATCAGCAAGACTGATGATGCTCATGATGATGTTGATGAAGATACCTAGCCTAGTGCTCTACTCGATTTATAAGGACCAACCCAATCTCAATCCCAATCCTTACGTGCATGTTTTTGAACGCTTAAACGCTGCATGCATCTATGCATGCCATGTTTTCCTAGCCCTACCAGATACCTGGCGATGAAACGACACCACCACAGCGGGCGTACGTGGTTGCGCTTGTCGTGGACACTCGTGCCGATCCCCTACCTAATTATCATTGCTTCATATCAACCGAGCTCTCGGCCCTTCTTCTTCTTCTTCTTCCTTCCTGGTGTTTGTCTTCTTTACTTTCTTCTTCCCATGCTTCTCCTCTGGTGATCATCACTTCGTCAAGGCCTCCCCCTAATCGTTCAGAAAGGAGTCCGATTAAGGTCTGGAACATGCACATTCATATCCAGGCCCTCGTCCACATTGAAACTCGTTGTAAAAGGCATATTCCATATTGGATCCCGTCCTTCCGAATCCAGATCCTGAACCACCCGATCCTGGTCCTGATTCGAATCCTGACCCTCGTCCTCTTCCATGATTACATCCAGCTGCTGATCGTGGGCCTGAATTTTGTTCTGCTCCTGCTTCTGTTTCTGGTTCTGGTTCTGGTTCTGTTTCTGTTCCATGTACCGACAACCTTCCTTGTAAGCACTTTCCAAATCCTAATTCACCTGTGCCTTGGGTATGTCGTCGATGACGCTTTGAATTGTGACAAACGCGCCGTCACCTCCGTCCTTCCTAAGATCATCGAGGAGGACCGTCGTTTGGGCGTAGAGGTTCTCTAATGCTGCGCGAGACGACTTCCCGAGGGACGCTGCGAGTGATAGAGGGTGTTAGCATGATAGTCAGAATGGTATGTAACGAGGAAAAGCAAGGGATGTGATGAACTCACTCAATATGGCGGAATTCAATTCCTCAGCCACAGCAACGCGTCCCTTTCCATCCAAGAGGTGCGCGACCTCCTTGACCTCTAGGGGATTTGGATACGCCATTAGCGCAAATATTTCGTTAAGGTGTTTGCTGACTTCGTGGCTTGGGTCGTTCTTGAACTCATCACGAAGCTCTTGGCCATATTCCAGTGCATCCTGACATAGCTCGCTTACTCCGGCAGCGCGCATTGCCATGGTTTCATCCTCGGGATTACCTGTCCCCTGCTCGCTACCATCCTCTTCGATGTCCATCATCTCTTCTTCGCCTTCCGTCATCATTTCGTCCTCCCTGCCTGGGTTATGACTATATGTTCGTTGCGTGTCACTTCCAGGATGGTGTCGAGCCTGAGATGTGCTCTTGGCTTTCACTCCAGCTTCTTGTAGTGAACTGTTCATCTCTGCCTCTCTTCGAATCATCTCGATGAACTTGCGACAGCGTAGCCGGAAGTAGACCTGACCGTTCTCCTCCAGCACCTTGGGGTAGAATTGATTGGTGTAGTCAAGAGCCTGGTCGATGTCGCCTTCAAGGATGGCACGGCGAATCTGTTGCCTGTTATTCGCATCTTCATCATCCTTGATATTGACGCCCTCAACGGGAACGTCGGCGTCCATGTTGAGAGCCTGCTTTTCCATGTGTATCTCCTCGGCAAAGGCACGGGCAGTTCCCACATAACCATCGTGTTGAAGGAATTGCAAGACCTTTTGGTGCCGTTAGTCCTCAAGTACCATCCATGTAACTGGGACCCAGTCAAGCTTACCAGTTGCTGAATGAGCTCGGTATCATTTAGAGGGGGCGCGAGGTTCGCAGTGTCCGTGCTTCTGATCTTGTCTGAAACCATCCTTTGTTGTTTCTGCATAGTGTTTCGTTAATGTCATATCGTGATCGCGTAGACAGTGCATTAGAGTAGTCTCACCTTCATGTAACCGTCGATGTCGAACTGGAAGGGAACTTGACCAAAATTAACCCAAATGTGATCCCCGGGCCGTTTCAGCCCGACGGCAGGATAGAAACTCTTGGTAGGATCTTTAAAACTCGGGTCCTTGAACGCGATCCCTATACACACCACATGTTAGTCATCAACACACAGCCAAACCTTGCGGTCAAGCATACCTAGTTCATCGCCATTTTTTGTGAATAAGACCTGATTTGTCCGAAAGTTCAGTAGGCAGCCCACTGTGTCGCCGGCGCCGTACATTGGGCCATATGATCTGCCTGAATTGCTCCCCGAGGCGAAGATTTTTCCGTCATTACCATGGTAGGCCCAAGACTCCCCCTCCCATCCCGGGAACCTCGACAACTGTGCCTTTCGGGTCTCGAATCCGATAGCGATGATGTTCCTGTGCGGACCCGGTCAAGTTAGCGTCGGTTGACCCGGCTTAGCAAACTGAAGGCCAAAGAGACGTCAACGTCCAAGGGACACCTACTCTTCTCGCTTCTTGTTGAGTACCATAATCTCAAAATAGTATATACCACACTGCATGGGCATGGGATTATCCGCCCGTATCGCGCCGGCTTCGTGTTCTGATCCCTTTGAGCCTGTGTATTTTACTTCAAACCCGTCGCCAAACACCTCCACAGTATGGTCCTTGTCGTCACTGTTCCATCGAGTGGGCAGCGGGCTGACAACATCTTCGAGTTCAGCCGATGCGGGGGGACGCTCTATCAAGTTCAGCGCCACACCTCTGTGTGTACCTGATGGAAGCTTTGTGTGAAGCGTCACAGACCTGCTCTCCATGTTCCCCGTATTTCCGGTGAAGACCGTTCCAGATGGTCCCTTAGACATCGTACTTTCTCTTTCAGCCAGGAGCTTGGCCTTGTGTTGTTCTGCGAGCTTTTCTAGATAGCCGGATCCTCGCAAATACGAAGGCGAAAGGAAACCCGTCTTGCTGACACTTGCCGAGCACCCAACTCCGTTATACGTCATATTCGGCCCCGTCAGTAACGGCTCCTTGCTCGTGAACATGTCGAAGGCGCGAGAAAACGACGGCAAGTTGGCACCAGACGACCGATGCGGCCCGCGCCCCTCGTCCAGCACATGAGGAGCGTTCCCTAAGTGTGCGGCGCCAGCATCGAGTGAGGAGAAGGGCACGCCGGCATGCGAACTTGCGCCACTCCCATAGCCGCCACTGTCGGGGGATGGGTTCAGCAAGTGGGAGAAGCCGGCAGATCGAACCGGACGAGAGCCATTGTTGGCCGAGGCAAATGAAGACATCCGACGTGGAAATGGGTTTGGGTTGGTCATGGTGCGAGAGGAGTTTGAGCGACTGAGTAGGAAGGGCGGATGGGTGTATGTTGGTCGGATTAAACGCCGTTAATGCCCCAGGGGACTGACTGGGTTGGCTTGCTGCTGCCCGAGAAACCTGGCCTCCCGGAACTGGTAGATATCCGAGGAGTATCAGGCGGGAACGAGGTACGTCGCCGATCTGATGCTGTCCAAGAAAGTTTGTTGTTGTGCGGAAGCTGTCTGCCTAGAGGAGAGGCAGCAGCTCTAGATGGGCTTATGCAGATTGTGGCAGTACTAGACGGATGCTGGCTTCGGGAGCGGTTTGGACCGATGTGGTGTACTGTGTAGAGTGGGTGTGGTGTGCGAATGACGGAGGTGGAAGGCGATTCCTTATCGAAGGAATTGTAGAGCACGAGCAATCCAAGGCCGCTATGTCATAATTGACGAGTGAGCAGTCCAACGGTCAGCAAATGGTTGTGCTTGGAGCTGGAACCTACCGGCGTACTACCGCGTTCTACGCATGTACGCACTTCCCGAACGGCCTGACTTGGAAGTTGTTCTCCGATTTGCCAAAGTGGGCGGCAGTGAATTTGTGAGCGTCGGCGGTTGAGCACGTTGAAAGATATTCAAAAGTCAACCAGTTGTGATTATAGAGAGTCTACTAGTATCGAGATGTTGAGCTCGAAGGGATGGAAGGTTGGGTGAGCGAGCGGGTTCACGCCCGTTGTTCTGTAGGTAGGTGGGTGTTGCTGTTATCAACAGGGCCCTCGAGGTGCGCAGTCCCGCTTTCCCACTCTATCGCAATGGAACCACCTATCTAGGGTGAGGTCAGCAGCCCAGCTCGCCCAGGTTCTCCAACGCTTGGTCTATTGTGGGTTGCCTACCTCTACCTACCTACCTAGGTACCTATCCTAGAGGTACCAACTACGCAGTACATGGCCGCGCTACATGGCACCTGCTGGGGTCACTCGCCTAACAGGACGGGCAGCGGGGGTGCCCGGCGACACATGCCTAGAGGTAGGTAGAACCAACATCAATCAAGAAACAACCGGTTACCTCTAATAGTTGCCAAACATTAACATTGAACATCGCAGCTGCCGTGGTAGCAACCTGAAGGGGAGCAAGTTCGGTGGCCTTTACAATGCAATCCACACTAGGAATGAAGCGGGGTGAATGATCCACCGTAGGTAGTTAGAGGTATCAGTATCTTCCCATATCCCAGCTTGCCGTCACCTATGCATCACACTGTACTGGCCCTTCCTGATTCTTTTCCCTTTGGATGCTAACTCATGTGAACAGCTGTGGCGCTGAAGCCATCTTGACTTCAAAATATACCAGCTTAGCTTGCGCACCTCATAGACATTGTGAGAAGCCCAGGTACTTACCTAAGGAGCTTACCAATACCCTGGTCTAAGAATGCCAGCGGCCGGCAGTCAATGACACCAACGAATCTGCATTGCCTGCCATCCTGATTGGTTTTGCACTGCTTCTGCCATACGGAAAACCATAGAACGCGAGGAGCAGTGGCACATCATGCCTGCACCATGGCAGGGAGGTATAGAGATATCTGATTGGTCAGATTCTTCTTCTCCCTCACAGACGAGACGGCCACCAAGCAACAAGCAACAACATCACGCCTCGTTTGTCTTCACGCAACTCCTGTTTCGCTTGGTGTGATCAATGCCAAGAAAAACTGATGTTTAGTGCAGGTTGAAACTGTCGAACACAATTGGGGAAAATGCCGATTCCAAGCGCGATGCTCTAACAGAGCCGGAATCTGACTGACCAGATCATGACAGCTTCCTTCGAAGTATGTCTTTGTGTCATGTCGAGATCCTTCAAAGAACGTGAAGGCGCCACAGAAATACTTTTCAGTCACATATGGTAGGCACTCAAAGCTTTAAGCTGTACCCAAGTTCATCATGGCGACGATTAGCCGGCTGAGAAAGAACAACGATGTGGTGAAATCAAGCGCGACACTGCGCAATTACTACCGGAATGATAATGGCATATACATGCTCGGGCATAGGTGTTCAAAAAGGTCGCGATGTCCTCATATTAAAGCTGTAAGACACTCGCCAGCGGAGCCGGTAAGAAACACTCGTCGGTCAGACGTGAAAATCTCCTGATACCAAAACGCCAAATCCGGACCTCGCTGTGGCCATTTACACCTCTAGTTCACACATAAATAAGAAAGAAAGAAAAAAGATTCCCACATCCCTGTTTACACGCCATGAACGCCAATGTGTTACTTCCTGCCTCGGCGGGCACACGAGCTTTTGTAAGGGGGTAGCGCCCCATGACCGGTTCCTTTTCCTTCCTGTGCGCGTGCTCGAATGCTCCAAACAACCAAACCCTTAATGCTCAGCCGACCATGCCCAAACTTCGACAGCAACGTTCTTGTATATAACTGATAAATTTGGTTTGCACAGTTATGACTATACGGCAATGGCTGTCGGTACTGATGCAGGTGCTGGTGCTGGAGTCGGTCCTGGTGAAGGCGCGGCTGAGTTGGCGGCGGCAAAGCTAGGGGCGTTCTGCATCTCGACATCTAGCCCGTTGTTGCTTGGCTCGCTTTTTACTTGGGCGGTTTCGCCTGGAACGAGGTTCTCTTTGCTACTGCCTTCGGCCGATGCTGAAACGGGAGTGGGTTCCTCTGCCGTTAGTACCGGCCGTGGTTTAGGCGGCGCGGTCCAGCGCGGAAGCTCCCAGACGACACCGGTGAAGCTCTTAAGGGTGAATCCGCCTCTGGTCCACTTCCGGCAAGGCTTGCCAGACCGGTCAAGAGCTCGGAGACCGGCGTTGATGGCGCCCATGTTAGCCTTAGGTCCAAGTTTGTGTGCAGCCAAGCCGCCTCGGCCGCCCTCGATGGTACCGTCTTCTCTGTATGGTTGTTAGTCTTCACCTGTATTCGGGATGTTGAAAATGGGAAGAGTACTCACAGCCTCTGCTTCTTCTTGGGACCCGGCTTGCCCCGGACCTTGGCCTCAATATTGCCACTCACGCCAGCACCTGCCGCCCGCTTAACGCCCTTCTTCTTCAGTCCATCAGTAGGTGGGCCCATTGGGCCGGACTGTGGCACCGGGGTACCAGCCGCAGGAGTGTTTGCATTTGAGTCGGACGCATTCTCAGCCGTCGAATTCGTGACGACAGGGATGACGGTCGAGTCGGCAGGTGAATCGTTGGTCTCCTTGACAAGTGGCGTGTCCTCTTTGACATAATCAGGATCGACAATAGCGCGTAGGTTCTTTGGTGTCACGGCGAGGGTGACAACTTTGGATGACGCGCCATTAGAACTGGCCACGGAGACGCCAACCCCGTTCGACTTTCGTCGGTCTTTGGGAGCAGCGCTGTTCTTGACGTGAGGAGCCATTGCTCAGGAGTTGCTTGGCGTAAGGCTGAGATCGTAAATATTAATGGATCGGCGGAGTGATAAATGGACGTGGACAGAACGGTCCAAGGTTGGTAGTTGTGGCAAGTGAAGATGATGCAGGAAAGAGTGTCGGCGAGGTTGGAGGAAATAGATTTATTGTTGAAGCCTTGGCCCAGATTCGCGGTTCGGGAATTGGGCGATCCACTGGTTGTACGGTAACGGGGCACACAGACAATGGAGTGGTTAATGGGGTGGCAGTTGGTTCTCGGGCGCTAGACGCGGAGGGAGCAAGCAGCGTCGGTCTTGTCTCCCGGCCTGGGCGCTGGAGTTTTGGCGTCGCACTTTTATTTCGCGGCGGCGTTGCGCGAGATGGTGTTGATGACTTGATGCGATGGAAACGTCGGGGAGGATGCGGTGGTGGTGAGCATTTGTGTGGGTGGTGTAATGGAAGAGGAGACCAAGAATGAACATGGCCTGGAAAAGTTTGGTCACCCAGCAGCCTTGAGGCGGCGGGCGTCCACCTGTTTTGCCTTCATGCTGGCAAAGAACATAGGTGTCGGGGAGTCCATGAGATCCAACGAGCGCTACTCCAAAGTACGGCAAGGGCAAAAACAGAGGTCGGTTACCCATCCAGATCCACGCTCCACGTGCGCTCCTACAACCCCAACCCTAAGTAGTCTCGTACCGTAAGTCTTGGCAAAATCCCTGAATCCGACCCGCACACAGCCCGTCCCGTCACCAGGCACCGTCCAGGCCTGTCGCCATCGCCAATCGCGACGTGCCCCCCTTTTTTGTAATGACAGGAAACACGGACTATGGTATGTACAACAAGGGATTCACAAGCGCATTCTGCTACTAGTCATTGAACATCTACACTGGGGTGTGCTAGATATGTTTCGATATGAAGGAGCAGTGGTGCTGCAGCGTTTGCAATCCATGAACAACGCACGGCATGGCGAGTCGGCGTTGCTGACGAAATTTGGCTGTAACAGTCAGATGTGTGTGAGTTGCAGTTCTGGGATTTGCCCTTTTGTTCGTTCTTGGCCCCATTTCGTGATCCAATGAGGCATGGAGGGAATGAACCGGAAGCCCTGCCCTGCGCCGGATTCAGGTTCCGATCACCTCGAGTCAAAAGGGATCCTGAACCAGTCCCAAAATCAATGAAGCTTCCAGATTCCTATTGATTTCAAGTCTCGGTCCCGTCGTTTGCGAGTGTCTTCACTTGCACATCAACATCATCATTATCGTCATCGTCATCATCATCATCACCGTCGTCGTCGTCGTCGTCATCGTCCACCACCCCGCGCGTTCACTGCCACTTATCCAAGATACACAACAAGCACCAAGTAGACAGTCCATAAATTTTGGTTTCAGCCGTTGTGAACTAACCCCATCCATTTCTTTGTCTCCCAGCGACACAAAGCAACTGATTTTGTCGGTAGATTGAAACATTCCAGTGGCTCGGTTGCGCCCTAATGCGACAGCAAAGACGTGAATATGGATGTACAGCCAACCTGTGTTTTGCCCCTTTTTGCTATGGACTCCCGAGCAGCCAGAACAAGCGAGGGGTGAGGCCAACGAGTTCGGAGGTTACGCCGGCACGGACTGGCCAGCTAGACAATCCAATCCTAAAGATGACCGACCATCCTGGCGTCAAAAGGATAACCGTGAACGCGTGATGCCATCGATTGCGCACCGCAATGATCGGTGTTCTAACAAAATGAAAATCTGATCGACGTAACCGAGTGTGCCCAGTCTCATCATCATCCCCGCCATGGCTGGAACACCTGGCTCAGCACAACCCTTCTTTGCAAAGGTCAAATGATCAGCAGTTTACAGCACATAACATCAACAGTTGAACTCGAGACGGTTCAATCGATACGGAAATGGTTTCGGAACCTTACACCCCTCAGTTTCACATGATTCTCGCCTGGACACTTTCATTATCTGGCTCAAATGTTCACGATGATTGTTTAAAATGTCGCCTGCCCAGGTGTTCAAAGTCGTCCAACATGAGCTGGGTTCAATGACATAAAGCCAGACTTGGGGCCCTTTGAACCATCCTTACTGTCTGTCACATGCCTTTCCTCATTAGCCGCTGTATTGAAGGTCTTAGAAGATCGTTGTTTAAAAAGGAAAGGGAAAAAAATAACTAGACAACTCCCTCGGTAAGGATCGAACTTACAGCCTCCAGATTAACAGTCTGACGCGCTAGCCAATTGCGCCACGAGGGAATATGATCTGACTGATGGTTTACGAGCGGCATATTTTGAGCCTATATTTTCATCATAAAGTTGCTGACCAGTTGCGACAATTGATTCGGGCATAAACATTATAGACTGTTCGATAGTTCTCGGTTGCCGCCGTGAGTTGAACAATGAGGAGCGGATGTATCTAGCTGACTGCTAGCAAATGTCGCACGCTTGATCAAACAAGATTGAAAGTTTTCTCTCAGTGTCCCTATCGCACCGATATGATGGAGTGATATTGTGGTCACATCCAAAGGGGTTTTGGGGGTTTTAACGGCAAGAAAGATATCTTATGGTGCTGGTTGGCGAGCAGAAAGGAAACTGTTTCCGGGGAAGAATACTGTGTGTGGCCTTTTGGGCTCCTATTGTAGGCGATATACACGCCCACCTCAACCACACCTAAAGCGGCATTAGTATATGTCTTTGTCGACTTCGTAATGCACACAAATGTGATCCCCGGGAATCCACACGGACAAACTCTGTTAGATCAAGAGGTAAAGATCATTCCTCTTGCGGGTATATACTACTGATTTGTACTAGACTCTCTATATACCTTGACTATCCAACGCTGAATGCTTATTTTGTATGCCATTTACGTCGAAATGTACCCAACCAAAACACCAAAAATTATGTCTTCATAATCCCTTTTCCATCAAAAGCAAACGCTCGGAATTTTGCTTTTGTTGTATCCTCCGCTTGATATTCGTTTTTGGGTAATGAAATTATCCACACAGTAGCAGTCACGCTACCAGCTGATTAAGTTCAACTCTTCGTGTTCAACGCGTTATTCATACTCTCCCTCCACTTGGCCGCGTTTCTCTTCAACGACCAAATGGCCAGGTTGCCAATAACCCACGCAAACAACCCGAACATGGTGCACAACCACCCAGTCCCCATGGCGTTAATGAGCGGCTGAGCGACGATTGTGCCCACGCACGAGAAGATGTTTCTCACAAAGTTGTTCACGGCCACACCGCTACTGCTCCGGTGCGGCATGAACTCGGTCAACATGGTCGTGACCGCACCAAATACGAGCATAGACCCGCATCCAAAGAGAATATTGGCAATACCGGGCACGATCCAATAGACACCGTGTTGTGCCGTCCAACCGAACCAAATCATGGCTCCTGGATACATACTGGCAGCTAACCAGATGTTCTCACACATGCGGTCTTCGGGCAGGAAGATGGGATTGCCATCAGCACCGTAGCGGCCAGCCTTGCGGGCCTCATGTATTATGATCTTGTCGGTCTATCGTCCACCGAGAAGCGAGGCAATAGCGTAGCCAAGAGGAGAAGGTAGATAGAGGAGGCCGACGATGATGGTAGAGTAACCGTAGGGTGCTGAATGGAAGGTTGTCTGGATAGAGATATTGAGGATGAAGAGAGCACCGAACGCGATGGCGGCAGAGTAAACAGACACCAGAACCGGGGAATATTACAAGTAAAGGAGAACCTCGAAGGGTTTAACGATAAAGCGCTTACTGATAGCGCCAGCGCGTTTAGAGTTTTTGGCAACAGACTGGCGTGTCGAGACACGGTTGAGCTCGTTGTTCTCAACGGGCGGCGGTGGGATCGTCTCGGGCAGGGCGAAGGTGATTAGGATCAAAGTGCAGCTGCCGTAGATGGCAAGGAACCATATGGTTGATCACCACCCCAAAAAAACACTGGGAAAGTGCTCCGCCAATGATGGGCGGAAACAGAGGGCCGATTAGGGGCCGAGATAGAATACTCCCATGGCTCGTCCACGCTCGGCTGGCTTCCAAATGTCGGCGATAGTGCCGGCACCGGCGGCTTGTACCTGATGGGGTTAATGGATCAGTCTTCATTGTCGCGCGGTTTAAAGTAACTGGTACGCACGGATGCTGATGCTCCTCCAGCAAGAAGGCGTATTATCACAAGCATAGCAGTATTTACGCTGACGGTACTCAGGACCGAGAAGACAACAAACAAGGTGAAAGAGGCAACGTAAATGGTCCGTCGGCCTAATGTTTCCGAGAATGAAGACCGCCAGAGGGGAAACATTGACATAGCTAGCTTGTACAAGGCAACGGCCAAGTTGGTGACAGTTAGCAATGTATGTAGGTCATCAACCACCTGTTCAAGAGCAGCTGTGGTATTCAAGATCAGTCTCTGAACGCCACAAAGTCAAGTTCACTGAACGTAGGGACATTACTTACGAAGGAAGATCCCACTGCCAAAAGGGGCACCAGCAGCTGCGAGGGCAACCATGGCCGTGATCATCCATTTCGTCTTGTTCTTGTACTCAACCGGATGCTCAACCTCGGGGATGAAAGCGAAGCGAGCCAAGAGCCCCCTACGATCTGCCTCTGCGACAACACGAGCCGTATGGGCCCAGAACAAAGAGATAGTGCGATAGGGCTGAGGCAGGGTGGAGTCGCCACCATGAGGTCCGTCTTGTTCTAGGCCTGATTCATGACCCGAATCGTCAACAACTTCAGGTCCGTCGGTATCAGACCCGAAGATGTCATTTGCTCCTTCGTGCCCTTCTTCTCTTCCACCCCTCCGGAGAGGGTTTCTTGTGTACTAACAAGAGCCACTGGCCCTGGTGATTCTTGTTCCTGATATCGTCCGTCCATGGCGGTATTCGAGTGGTATTCTCAAGTATCAGTACGTGGAGAGGACACTGGAAGCCGTCAAGCAAATCCGGGTATGGGCAAAACCCAAAGCCTATCACAGGTTTGTAGACGGTCGCAAATGGCAGTTGTAGGACAAGTTCCAGTGTCTTCAAACATGGAAACGGGCAGTGAGGTTGTCCAAGGTAAGTAGCGGGAATAAATACTTAAGGTATGCCCACGTATGAACAATCGAAGCTGAACGGCAAAACAGGCACTCGGAACAGTGAGATATCAAGTTACCAAGACACGTCAGCTGGTGGATAAATCGAGTAGGAGGACAACCCGACCAGTACCAATAGAACAAAACAGGAGGACAGGAAGCTAGAGAGAGAGAGAGAGCAGCAATTGAAGCTGCGATGAAGATAAGAACGAGGAAGGAGTTGGTAAAGTCACCGCAACAGTTAAGAGATACCTGAAGCACCAACCAAGGTTGGTTGGCATGGAAGGGGAATAACGAAAAGGGCAGGGGTGGGTGAGCCGTTGTTTCATTTCACCGCACTTGCACTTGCACTTGCACTTGCACTGACTTACCAACTGTTCAATGCCCTCCTTTGGGCAAGGTGTCGATAGCAATGTCGATGCCAGGGTGCGCCTACCAAAACAAAACGAAGGGCTCGACATGGATCCATCATAAAGCGGCCGCGAAAGAGGATGAACTGCTTCGAAATTCGAACAGGCCTTTGAAGGCCTTCCACAGCAAATGCCGATAGTTAACGGTGACGACGTCGGGCATATGCACATGGCTTTCCGTTGCGTATGATGGTATATTGTACGAACAAAGGCGACACGACGTGGGGTTTTGGAAAATGATGCATCGTGGGATTTCCCCTTCCTCGTTTTGGCCGTGTTCATGTATGTGCTCTTGCCCGCTCGCACGAGCCGCTCTCGATCAAGAAAGGACAGCAGCGACACCAAGAACGGGCCGGTGATGGGCAGGTGGGAAACGTTTCTGATTGGTCACTATTGGTTCCCGCTTCCGACTTCCGGAGCCAGCCCGCTCCCGCTCGGGTCTTCGGCACTCAATGCACTATCCGATGCCATGACCCATACTGAACGGCGCCTGGAGGGAACGGTTACGGGGCCACCGCAGTACGAGTACAGGCACCCTTGACATTGAACTCCCCCGTTGCACGGCTCCGTAGCGAGACCTCCCGTCTCACGGTACCTGGTACGTAGGTAGAGGTAGTGTACGTCGAACGGCACGGACACCGAGGGACACAGGGCGGCGGGTTACCTGCCCTGGTACAGCGCGGAGAGGCCAAGAAGGAAGTTTTTTGGAACTTTGACTCACCCCTCCGAACATCTGAATCCCCGTAACGAGGGAAGAGCGGGACCTCGTCTCAAAACTTGTTGTTACCCCATTGAGAGGTAGAACTACCTTAGTACCTACCCGGAACATCGCCCACCGCAACGGTGCCTTACAGTATATTCTCATTACACTATTCCCCGTCTCTATAAGTCGATCTCCACTTTTTGGCCTCAGGTGAGTTATCAGCATCACCATCACCAGTTTGCAAGGTCTCATCTCATCTCATGTAGCTAATTGGTTCACACTAGGAAGCACAGCAATGTCTCTCACCAACGCAAGTCCCGCCGATGCGGCTCGGGCGGCCAAGTCGGCCTCCCACGTGCTGGCCACGCTCTCGGCCGAGGCCCGCAACGACGCCCTGACGGCCATTCACGCCGGCCTCACTGCCGCGCGCGACGACATTCTGGCCGCCAACGCCCGCGACCTTGAGCTAGCCCGCCAAGCCGCTGCCGACGGCAAGCTGAGCGCCAGCCTGGTGTCCCGTCTCGACCTGGGCAAGACGGGAAAGTGGGAGGACATGCTCAAGGGCATCCTGGACGTGCGCGACCTGGAGGACCCCGTCGGGCGCGTCACCCTTCGTACCAAGCTGGACGACGGCCTCGAGCTGGAGCGCGTCACCTGCCCGATCGGCGTGCTGCTCATCATTTTCGAGGCTCGTCCGGAGGTAATCGCCAACATTGCCGCGCTGGCCGTCAAGTCCGGCAACGCGGCCATCCTCAAGGGCGGCAAGGAGTCAACCGAGTCGTTTGTGGCCATCAGCACCGCCATCTCCAACGCACTCTCGCAAACCCAGGTGCCCAATGACGCCATCCAACTCGTCACCACGCGCGAGTCCATTCCCCAGCTGCTCGCCCTCGACCGCGACATCGACCTCGTCATCCCTCGCGGGTCCAACGAGCTGGTCCGGTACATCAAGGAGAACACCAAGATCCCCGTCCTCGGCCACGCCGATGGCCTCTGCTCCATCTATCTGACCGCGTCTGCCGACGCCAAGCTAGCCGCTGACGTCGTCGTCGATGCCAAGACCAGCTACCCAGCCGCTTGCAATAGCGTCGAGACCCTGCTCGTCCAAGAATCCGCACTCACCACCGTCTTCCCTGCCGTCGCCTCCGCCCTGGCCGCCAAGGGCGTTGAGCTGCGATGCGACGCCGCCTCCAAGGCCGCCGCCCTTTCTTCCTCCTCTTCGCCCCAAGTTACCAACATCAAAGACGCCACTCCCGAGGATTACAACACCGAATTCCTCTCCCTCACCCTCGCAGTCAAGACCGTCCCCGACCTGTCAGCAGCCATCGCCCATATCAACACGCACGGATCGCACCACACCGAAGCGATCTTGACCACGGACCAGGCCGAGGCCGAGCGCTTCATGTCGGCTGTGGACGCTTCGGGCGCGTACTGGAACGCGTCGACCCGGTTCGCGGACGGCATGCGCTACGGCTTTGGTACTGAGGTTGGAATTAGCACAAACAAGATCCACTCACGCGGCCCGGTAGGCTTGGAGGGGTTAATGATTTATAAGTATAAGATTAGGGGGCAGGGACATGTCAGTGCGGTTTACGGAGAGGGAGAGGGTAGGAGGAGGTTTAAGCATGAGAGGATGGCGATTTGAGGTTGGGTCGAGTGCGCGACAATGGCATGTCTGTCTATCTGTTTGTTTATTCATTATTTTACTTATCAAGACGGCTTCAAGGGTGGGAAAATGGTGGGTGGTTAGAGATTACGAGTCCAAGCTTCTCATCCCATCTTGTTACTCCATGTTGAGTATATGGTAGAAAGATGCTGTGATTGATGAACAAGTTTCCGTCAAAGGCAGTATACTGGCTGACACGATGGCTGCGTCGAGATTCAACTCTACCTGTAGATAGGTTTTGTTCGACCTGGCAAAGCACTCATGCTGACAGTCCAAGAGACGAGTAAAACCGCAAACATGGCAGTTGACGTATACAGCTCTAGCCAAGTCGCCACGGTTTCAAAGGCTTATGACAGTGGAGTGTCAAAGGTTATTTGACGAAAGAAGACGAACGAGTAACAGTCGCTGAAGCAAAGGGTATGTATCTATGGCACCGATCCTATATATGTGTAGAAGAGACGCAAGAATGGTAGAGAACAAAAAGAAACATGACTGTCTTGTTCCATCTGTGTTGTCCAGATCCTAAGGACAAAGTCTTGCCCTTGACCTAGCCAGACAAAAGACAAAACAGGGTGTACGTGGATATAAAGGTGGAAAAATCAAAAAAAAGGTAATATGAACACACTCATTTCGCATCAGTTCGTTTCGCTGTCGTTTTTGGTTGTGCCACCGTCGCTGCCCTCTTTTCCACCTCCTTTATCTTGCTGCTTCAAAAGCTTCATAACAAGAGGGCAACCAGGCTTGGCTTGGATAGTACTCGTAGTAGGCTTGGTCACACTTCCTCAGTGCCCCCGATAACCTCCCGTACCACCATAGCCAGCACCACCACCCAAGGTCCCGCTACCTCTCAATCCCATCCCCGACCCCGGCCGCGGCAACCCACTCACGCCATTTGGTCCCGATGTCGTAGCGCTTTGAGCCCTTCCGTGACCCGAGCCGCCACCGAGCCCGATTCTGCTCCCCGCCGAAACCTTCAGCCCGAGACCACTTCCTCCAGGCGCCCTCATGCTAGTCGGGCGACCGACACCGCCAGCCCGGAAGGCCCCTTCCATACCCGACGGAGGAGCGATCCCGGATGTTGACTGTGTCTTTATAGGCGCACGTACGGCTCCCGGCACACCTCCGCCGAGACCGAGTCGTGGCTTCGCTCCAATCTTGGAGGTCATGCTCACTGGCTGTGGCACATGATGACCGCTGTCGCCGTTGCTAGTGGCGCTGACATCGCTTCCCCTACGGTCAGAACGTCCCCGGCCAGTGGAAGTCGATAGGTGGGTAGGCGCAGGTGGGGGCGCGGGCGTGGGCGGCTCTTGTTGCATGCTCATCATCTCCTCGGCGAGACGGACTAGTTCTCCCTTTTCAACTCTCTCCTGTTCCAAGAGTGCCCTAAGTTCATCATTATCGTCCTTGACTGTTTGGAGAATGGCCACCAGCTTCTCCACCTCGGCCTCAAACTCCCTGATCTGCACAGCATTCCGCGCCCGATCAGCCTTGCGCTCCTCCTCCAGCTCAGTAAGCCGCGCCGGGTTAAGGGTCGCCAACGCCGTCTTGTCTTGGTCCCTCTGCTTTCGCAGCTCCTCGTTCTCCCGGCTAAGCTCGTCCACCTGCGTCTGCAGGTCGCGCACCTTCTTCTCCCAGCGGCTCTCGTAGCTCTTCTTGAGCGCCGCCACCTTGGTTTCATGCTTGCTCTTGTACAGCGCGTGAAGCTCGCGAGCCACGCGTTCGACCGCCATCTCCACCTCTTTGTTGGACGATGGCTGTCCCCTCGTCTTGTCAGGCGACTCGTGAGCAGCGGCCTCTGCGCTGGCTTTACCAGCACGCATACCAGCCATCTTGCTCTCGGCATCCTGGGCCATCATTTCGGCCGCCTCCCGACGCTTCTCAGCCTCGTCCAGCTTGAACTCGAGCTCCTCCCTCTCGCGCCGACCGAGCACAATCTCCTCCTTGACCTGCCGCAATACGGCCTCCATTTCTCGTCCACGTCGCTCCCAGTTATTTTTCTCGGCCTCTAGTGACTCATGCATGCTCTCTACCTCGTGAAGCCGCTCCATGCACTCGCCGACCCGCTTCTCGGCGTCGCTCACAGCGGTTTTCAGGGACGTGACTTCTGCTTCCTTGCCGCTCAGCGAGGCCTTGAGGCTGCTGATCTCGGAAAGGAAGCCCGATTTTAGGGTTTCCAGTTCGCGCGGGGTGATAGTTGGGACGCTACGCGGTGTCGGCATCGGTGGGATGTCGAAGTCGAGGATGTTGGAAAGATTGCTGCCCGGGCGATGGGGCGTCGTGGTGGCAGGGTCAGTGCTACCAGGCCGCGGCGAGGCGAACTGGGTACGGCGTGTGGGCGACGTCTGTGGTGCTCCATAGCCACCGTAACGTGACGAATCCGTGAAGTCTAGCAAGTTTGAGGTGCTGCCCGAGTCAAAGTCTCTCTTCTTACCGGTCGTTGTGTTATTGTCCGGCACCAGGCCGTTTACACGTGGTGTCTGTTTTGCAGGTGACACCCCTCCGCCGAGTACCGAGAACCTGCTAGCGCTCTCGGATCGCATGTGTGAAAACTTGGTGAGGTCTGGGACAGCCGAAAATGTGCTGAATGTGCTAACCATGGTATCGTTCCCTTCGCAGATGGATTCTTCGCGTGTCGTCTGTTCATGTTCGCCGCCCGAATTATTGCCCGACGTATTTTGTAGCAGTGTCTCCTTAGAACCACTGTCTCCCTCAATGCCGGTCATGTCAACATCGTCGTCCTCGAATATATCGATTGCTTGTTTTATGCCTCCGTTTTCACGTATCACGTCCTGCAGGCTTATCCGACGATCTTGCGAGTCTCGTGACGAGGAGCGCGCCGTCTCGCTACCAGGCAACGAAGGGCTGACCTTGACGGGGAAACGCTTGATGGGTGTTTTGCGGGCGCTTTGGGGAAGCGGGGGCGGGGCCATGCTCTTTGCCACGGGCGATAGAGGGGACTCGGCGCTCTCTGACGCTGACTGCTGTTGCGCCTTGTGCTGGAGAATCTTGAGAGGGGAGAGCTCGTTGCCAGAGATGATGCGCGACATGGGGCGGGCAGTTTTCGGCGGCGAGGGATCACGACCGATGGGCGGCGATGTCGTGTTGCCAGTTTCGCTGCTCTTGCTGTTGTCGGCGTTTTCGACCGCGGTAGTTTGTTGTGAATTGTTTCTCCTCGAAGGAGCGTCATCCAGATCCATGTCCATGATGTCGGGAGTTTCTTGTCGATGGTTGCTGATAGGGGTTGCAAGATTGAGAACAGAACTCGGCATCGGCGAAAGCGGCCCAAGCAATCCTAATCTGCGTCGTCAGAGTCGCAGACGAGGGCGTAAACCACGCGTGGCGTGCCTTGCTACAGCCCCCGAGGTATTCCCCTAGACTAGTCAAGGGCGGAAATAGTGGGGGTGAAACTGGTCTTGGTCGCGGTCGATGGTTGTTGTGGATTCAGAGGGAATCGTTGATCACAGGAAATGAACATAGGTGTGGGCTGCAGTTGACGTCCAGGTCGATGAGTCTTGTACCTAGGTAGGTTGCGTTGAGCGTTACCCCCCCGCCTGCACTTGTGTTTCGTTTCTTTTGTTTTCCCGGCATGCAACCGTCGCCAGGGGCAGTCACGCTGTGTGTCCCCCCTTCGAAATGCCCTGGGGGTCCTGGCGAGCCTGCCCGGCTGGCATGGCAACCTACCTGGTGCTTCCTCCCTTGTGCTAACGGCCTAGCAGGTACCTACCTTGAGGTGAATGCTGCCCCGTGGCCCGGATGTACCCCGTACCTCTACACTACACTACCTCTACCTTACGCGAAAAAGCTCAACTTGAGCTTAGTACCTATTTAGGTACCTACCGGCACCCCGACTTCCACAACGAATGTGCCTATCTTGCCCCTGGCGTGCCTGGTCCTGTCAGGTGTGAGCCTGTTCGAGTTGAACGAGGGACGTGCGTTAGGTTGCCGTGTTACTTGAGAAACTTGACTTACATTTTCCGCTGTTGTTAGCGTAGTAGTGTCAGGTCCCGGCACATAAAACGCCACGGCAGCACACATATTGAAGGGATTTCCCGTGTAGTGTAAAAGTAAGGTACGCTAAAAAGAGTTGAGTGATGAAGGCTAACCCAAGGCTCCTCAGCCACCACTCAACCCACGCATGCATTGATGATGATCCTCTAAAGTCGTATTTACAAGCTCCTTCATAAAGTCGTGACCCTGAGAAAGGCAGCCCACCGAGCCAATGTGTTTCCAAGCCAAAATCAGACGAGAGAAAAAGAAGCATACCACCCCCCGTCCCCTAACGCTTCTCGTCAACACCCACTCCCGTCCCACCTTTTTTAGTCGAACAAAAGTCATAACATAAAGGTCATAAGCGTCGTCAAGCCGAACATGAAAGCGTCATAAAACAATAAAAGAAAAGGAAAACGACACGAGACACTTCCAGATGGGTCAGGCATCGGGTTTGGCGATATACCCCTTACTCATTGTTTATCTCCGCCTGTGGGCCGCGATAGCTGAAGGTGCGCCTTGCGAAATAGTGGTGGTGTATGTAGGTGATGGGAGGCTGCCGCCGTCCATCATCGTTTTGCGACGCTTCATATCCATTCCTGGACCCAAGTTTGGGGCGCCGGTCGTAGGCCTACCGCCATCATCGTCATCATCCCGTCCTCGCTTCAGCCCACCGGAGCTGCCGGTCATAACGGATGGCTGGGCCGAGTAGCCGTTTGGCAGGGAACTGGGCATGTCAGCCTGGCCCGCATACATCTCATTACCCTGAGTGCCGTTGCTACTAGTTCGCTCGTTGCTCATAACATTATACAAGCTGCTCGAGGGTTGGCCGCGCGGGGGAGTATGGTAGCCCTGCGCAGAATAATAGCTCGGAGGCGCCGCTGCAGTTCTTGGGGTAGCGCGGCCTGATCCAGCTTGATGGGGGGAACCACCAATCTCAGGGGCAAGACCGTGATCGTGCGGCAGCGAGTTGACGGCTTGTGTGTTGTAGTTGTAAGACCCGCGGTTCGCATCATAACCGCCGCTGTCGTGGGTGTACTCGGCCTCGTTGTTCGCGTCATCATCCTCTTCGGAACCAGCATGAGTGCCGGAGTCACTCTGCCCTTGGCCCTGGTGAATCATGCCAGTAGGCGGCTTGGAGTCGGATGCGTCATTGGACGGGCCGGTAGGTCTACCGGACGGCGGGCCCATATCGTTCTTGATATAGCTGCTTTGGCTGTAGACGGACCGCTCCTGATGCTGCGGTTGGCTAGAGTAGTGCTGTTGGCTCTGGTACTGAGCAGACTGACCCTGGTACATCTGTCGAGAGCCGTCATATGACTGGCTGACGGGCGGATAGTTCTGCATGCTCTGGATTGTCGAACCTGGGGGGGTCGTTGCCGGCGTGCTTGGCATCGACCGGGCGTTGTTACCAAGGCTTGTGTCGAGAGAAAGCGAGCTGTTGCCCTGCGCGCCATTCATGCTCTGTTGGCTCCACTGATAGCCGTCCGAATTGCCCATTGAGCCCATCACGCTCGAGGCACTAGTTGGAGGCGTAGGGAAGGTGTGTGCACGGTCAAGCGCCGGCCGTCCCATGGTAGGATGCGAGGGCAAGGACGGGGGGCCTGGCAGCATGGAGTGGTGGTGATGTTGTTGTTGGAGGGATGGCAACCCGGGGGGCCCGCGAAGTTGGCCATGGCTGTCTTTCCTACGTTGTTCGGCAGCGGCCATGACCTGGCTGGTCCGGCTCTGGTTGGTGGGGTGGTACAGAAGGGCACCGATGTTGTGTACGAACAGAGGATAAAGGAGCTCAGTAATCTTTTCCTTGTTGGCAAAATCCAGGGCTCTCTCGAAGGGGATCCAGACACCCTTGAGGTGCATCGGACCAATCTTCACAACGTGGCGGACTTTCTCACTCTTGAGAATACCGTCACGACGTCCGCGGGTCATGCCAGCGACGTTGAGGAGCTTGGTACCGTTGATCATGGCGTTGTCTTCCCTGCGAGCAACACAAATGCCTCTTGCTTCGACCTGGAAGCACAGACTACCTTCATCCTCCCACAGCGTGGCAGTAACACGAGGCTTCATCCCAGGGGGTGCTACTTGACCAGTTGTGTCGAAACCGCCGGCTGCGTAAACAGCAGGATTCATGCTGCCGCTACCAGGAAGCGGCAAGACCGATTGGCCGGCCATTGAGTTCATGGACGGGGGAAGAGACGGTGGAATCGAAGCCGGCGAGCTGAGAGCATTGGCATATCCGTACTGGGGGTTACCATACTGGTGGGCATAGGTTGAACCAGGTTGCAACAGTGGCGGAGGCTGCTGCGAAGCGTAATGGGAGTGGGAAGGCACCGTTGTCACGGGCATCGAACTGCCCTGGGACATTTGTCCGTAGTAGACGTCACCTGGTCCGTTGGGGTTCATGGTCGAATAGGATTCGGGTCCTAAGCCTTGCTGGCCCGGTGGACCGGAGAGCTGATGGTCGGAGGGAATGTCGGGCAACGAGATCCCGAGAGTGTGGGACCGTATGTGCGTTGATGTATCTGGGGCGTGATGCTCGTGTCGAGTACTGCTGGATAATGGGCGGCAGTTGATACTGATACGGGTACTGGCTGTGGTGGGAGTCAACGAACGATGGGTTGTCCGGGGATCGTCCGCTCGGGTTTTGCAACTCAATGCCTCTTCAAGAAAACGGAAAAGGTAACCAGGTTAAAGAACCGTCTGACTACTTATAAAGTTCTGTAAACGAGCTGTGGCATGTTCTTCAAACGAAATGTGGCAGCTATTCCGATCACGCCGTACTGGTCTCCGATCTGTGCCCTGTTGATGCAATGCTTCCAAGTATGGCCACAGTCGGTATCGAGGCTTTCCAAGCTTTATCTTATGCAGAACCAAAGACGCAATGCAGCTTCGATGCGTGGTCTGATCGAGGCAAAGCACACCTCATGCAACAAGAGCCGGAACACCGAGAGAAGTTCGATTGTGTCCTTGTGATAAAATCAAATTTGCCGAGACCAAGAAAACAAAAAGGACGCTTCGAGCTGCAAGTCGTGACTCTTGTTTTGTTGTTTCCCCCCAGGATAGTGGTGAAGGCAACCTGGGCAACTGATGCAGATGAATGGATGATCGGATAAGAGGCGAAGTGTAATAGTCTCGACGCGTAATGGGTGAATAGCTGCGTGCTGGTCGGTCTAGAGGATCGAAGTTGAGGGGTTAGCTCGCCCGTAAAAATTTTGAGTGTTCCCCGTTCAGACGGCTGCTCGAGTTGCGAGTCCAGCGCAGTGTACTCTCACATTCTCCTTCTCAACTAACCTCACAGGAACCTGCTTTCCTCGCAATGCACTACTCTGCAAAAGGACGTGCAGGTGGGAGAAAATGGGGAGGTGGGTGGATAGAGGGAGTTGGGGTAAAGGAAAGCGAAGGAACTGGAGTGGGAAGAGCTGGGGAGAGGAAGGACGGGGCCCGGCTGGATTTAGGTCACGGTGGTGGTGAGGAGCGAGGACGGGAAGTCGAGATGGAGAGCCCGGGGTCGGATGGATAGACAGACGGGTACTAGGCGAAGGCTGGACTGAGGAAAACAGACAACAGGCCCGGCCGGTTGACCGTTTCGCTTTCCGCATCATCATCACACACAGTACCTTCCCTGGTAGCCAGGCCTACCTCACTGGCGCCGTAGGCCCACGACAAGAGTGTTGGGGCCTGCCCAGCCCGTGTGGGAACGGGTGTGCTGGGGCAAGTACAGTGCCTGATGGGAAACTTGTGGTGAGTACCCACTAGTGCTCCACTATTCCTACTTACCTCTAGGTACCAGGTATCTCTACGTGCCCGAGGAAAGTGAGCTTTCCTTGAATTCACGGGCCGCTCTGATTGGCAGGCGGAGGCCCCAATGGCTTCCTACCCCCCCCCCCCCCCTTCTCCCTCCCCCTCCCCCCCCACCACCCCGGCCTGATAAAAAAGAAAAAAAAAGAAAAAGAAAACGCCCTAGTAAACACGTAGCAACCTCTACGAGGGTCCCAAACTTGATCATCCCTGTTATCACAAACCCCCCTCCCCGGACAAGACAGTGGGCGTTAACCAACCACTCCGGTCGCGCTCCAGACTTCCAATACTCTGTTCTCGTTACATTGACCCAAACACAACTGAGCGGGTATTCCACGTAGAAATTCACTGCCTGTTCAGCATTAGCGCGAGGGTTAGAGCCCCATGTTGCTAGTCAACTTTTGCATCCCACCAAACTCTCAGTGTCGTTAAAGATCCATAGCCTCCTCGGTCGCACATGTGGTGCAAGTCCTTGCTCTGCGGGAAGAAAAGAAGCAGGTACAACCCATTAAAAACGCATTGTTAAAGGATACTGTAGAGATCACAAAAAGGGAGGTAAGCCGGTAGGTATGTGGAAGGGAAGCTTCTCAAATGCGCCTCACCATCACGGCCCTGCCCTGTCTTAATGACTGCAGAGGGAAAGCAAAAGCAAGACTGACAGTTCAGTTTGAAAGCCAGATGCAAACTGAAAGCCACTTCTGGTTAGCTGGCTACCTTACTTTTTTTCTTGTTACTACTGCAAGTTAAGTTCCGTTGTTACTACGACCAACGATGATGGGAATTAAGCGTCCGCTTGAAGCTGCGGACCTGGCTGTTCTCAGGTATACAGTGTCTTTCTTGTGTACCGACTGTGACAAGCTGGACTTTCCAATGGTGGTTGTATTTTCATCGATGTGTGCATGAAGCGATCCTACTGTGTACAGGAAATAGTAGTCAACGTCCACTCTGTCTGTGGCATTTCGATTTCGTTTCTGACGGCTTTGGTCATGGTCTCTAGGAACCGACTCTTCGAACACCAGCAAACAGCGAGCAAGTCCATGTCTTCTTGAGCCTCCCGGTTATTGCCGTCGTAGACGAGACTGTCAACGGGAACAGACAGTAAGTGTCCAGGTCAGGTAGGGTTTGAGCCATGGGCCAGCAGGTGCCTAGGATCGACATTAGCTCGGGTGGGAGTTGCGACGAAGACGCGACGGGTTCCCGCCGTTGCTTGGACCTTGACTTAAGAAGGCAGAGACGTAAGGGGTACATCATGTATGTTTAATGCCGGAGGCATAGAGGTATCACTCATGGAACTACGAGTCAAGTCCAGTAGAGTTTACGGGAGGTTAGTGCCGGTGCTCAGACTCATCATTTGGTAAACAACAGTTCCAAGGGCTGGAAACCAACGTGAACTGGGAAAGGAACACCATAAAGACGAAAGGCTAGGTAGCTAGAGATAGGTACTGATCGATACAAATTGAAGAACCAACCCAACGGTTGCTTCCTACTTTACTACAGCCCAGGCGGCCCGGCGTGGAGATCCTCGGCTGGCAGCTGGCACATAGGAAGAGAAAAGTTCGGGTGAGGACAAATGCCCGAGCGGTAACTTGTCAGATTGCCAAGGTTACGCAGAAACTCGGGAGTATGCCAGGAGGGGATGGGAAACAAGACAAAAAACTGAACAAAATAAGATCAGACACAACACCATCTCGCTCTGTGATCAAGTCATTGGTTCTCCAACTTCGCCTCATCATTCTCTCAGTCGGGCGATTTGTTGTGCTTATGGGGTTTTGTGTTCAATGGCCCTGTTCAGGAATGCATTCAGCATAACGTCAGTTCTGCGCGTTCACCAAATGATCTAAACCGAGTGTTCACCTCCGAGTATGGGGTCATGTTAGTGTGTTATGCATATGCTCCTCGTCAATCCTCGCTATTTGTTAGTAATGTGGGGACATCTTTGCCGCAAAAGCTACAATCGCACTATCATCGCTTCTTCCCCACAGCAGCCTTTTTCTGCTTTGCCATTAACATTCCCAGATCTGCCGTCATGTGTGTCACAACACCTTAGTTTTTGCTCAGCCTCAATTGGACTTGAATGGTATCTTTGTGATAATACCTACCAAGACTGAGAGCTTTTGTGAAGCCATTAAACCGAATGTGGATTTCGTGAATGACATTTTGCTCGCTCTATGCAGGTCTCATGCTGGCCCCCTTGCCATTGTCGAGAGGTATTCACTACGGGGAGATTTTTGTGTAGATCTCCATCCAAGCGAACAACGAGATGTCTACGCATCAAGTTGCCGAGATTCTATAGAACCGACGAGAACCGGTCCGGCCCGGTCGATAACCAAAACGTCCCATCTCATTTGAACCAGTGGTCCGGGCTTTTGAGGTGCAAAAAACGGGCAGACTTCATAAAGAATCAGGCGGCGCTGGACAGGTCAAAAATTCAGTGCATATGTATGACTGCCCTGCCGCTGTTTGATTGCGTGCTTGTGATAACGTCCCAGGACGCGAAAGTGGTTTGCATGTGAATCAGAGACGTTGCAGAATCAGACCGGATTCCAGAAGCAACAGATGAGGTCCGCCAGCCTCACTGCATTGGTTTCCTACCGCATTCGCTTTGAGTATGCGCTGTTTTGAGTCAGGACACCTTACCAAGCAGACCAACTTGGCATCCGGTGGTCACGGAGAATTTACGGTCGGAGCTCCGAAACCCATCTCGTGGATTACTTTGCGACCTTGGTGTCTGAAAATGAATCGGATGAACCCTACAGGATCAAAGCGTTTTAGGTGTCACGGACCTCTCGAAAATACCACCTTTTCCGAGATCGCTCCCCCCCCCCCCCCTCCCCCCCCCTCAAAAAAAAAAAAATAAAAAAAAAATTTACGCTCCTTTGATCAGCACCCTGTACGATGTGAGAGACCCTCGCGGGGAGGTATGTACACGTGGAAAAGCCATTTAGTGCAAAGTCTGTAAACTTTTGTCGCTGTAGAGGCTGGAGCGAGGCATAGTGTCTCTGTTTGTCTACTTGCGTCCTCGAAGCGTTGAGCGAATAGGGGGCTAAGAAGCACTTTTTCAAGGCATGCTAAGCAGCCAAAGAGGCATTACATCCTTCTGCTTCACTTCATATTCTAGCATTGCCATTGCCTTCGGGTATGTTGCCCTTTGTCATCCCGCTGTACCTGTATTGGCTTGCGTTGCCTACCTCACACGCTCACAGAAAAGAGATTCGGCAAGAAGCTGGCCGAAATGCCCATTTCTGGTGGATCGTCAAACCCGCGCCGTGCTGGCTGGCCGGCTGCAGCCGGAGAAGAATCTCATCAGTTACCCCACCTCGCCGGCAACAGGAAGTCTCACGCTCTCCGCTCAGCGACCCCACCCGGCAACGCCGTGTAGCCGATGTCCCGACCTTCTCGTCATCACCGGTCCAGATCAACCACGCCTAGCGCTTTGATGTTTTACGACTGTCGTCGTTCGATGGCCTTGAAAGGTCCACCACTCACATACCTGGTCAGGCCCAGCTTTGACATGGGGTTAGTAGTTGTTACTCAGGTACCAAAGTTTGTAAGTTTTCAGGCGCTCTACATTACCCGCGCGGTATGTTTCCCGCAATACCAATCTCCTTGTCTCCCTAATGCTTACTTCTACAATCCAAACTCTACACCGTTAATTCGAGTTGGGGCGGAGGGGAGGCGATTACATTCAATGTGCTGTGAAGCCGTGAATCTTTGCTTTGGGCGCGCAATCACGGAACTGGATCTCTCAACGCAGGGCTCAGGAGTAGCGTCATCTATTAGGAAAGGTCTCCATGATAGGCGTACGGGAGAGCCTCCTTCGCGTGGTTGTTTGGAATTCGTGGCACCTTGGAAAGTGTTCCCTGGGGCTCTATGGGGGGTGCACTGGTACGTGTCCCGCAACAGATTCGTGGTCCGCGGAGACTGGCCAGTTTCTGGGTAACTTGGTCTTGTCAAAGTCGAGTTTTGCAAAGCAGGGAAAATCGGTACCGTCTAAGAAACAATCTGTTCTCCAGGCCAACGTTTCTTCGCCTGCTGGTAAAGATTACCTTATCTGGCGCATCGGATCTGGTATCATTACGGTCCAGAGGCGGTACGCTGGAAAATCATTGTTCTTCACTCCACGTGAACAGGTTCGAATCGAGAACCAGCATGGGGGAGTTCGCTGGGATGTTCGAGTTGGTTGGAAAATTGCTTATGCGTGGCACTCTTGACGCTCGTTATTGGATGCATAGGTGACTTGCGAATCATCTGTTTGAAGAATGCAAGACCGTAATATGCTTCGTCAACTGACACGATGAAATCCGCCAGTTTTTGGCATTCGTGATATATCTTCGAACGCAAAGTCGCGATGCTACAGTATTCACGTACCCAAGAATGGCCCACTTCTTGTGGTGCACTGTAGGTAGCAGGAAGCTATGGTAAGACAACTGAACCTTTTGGTCTTGGGTGTTCCCTGGTGCCCTTACGTACCCTTGAAAGTTTCCGAGTTATTTTATCCTCTTCACTCAGGCAGGGACTCGAGTCTCAGGTTTAACGTCAGCAGCAGCCCTTTCCCTGTACGTCTGTGAATGTTACAGTAGGAACAACCCTTTGATCTTGTTGCTCCATATCTCCATCGTTGGCGCAAGATGCACATGCAGGGTCAGGTATTCTTTTCGACGTGCTTCAGTGTCGATATACCTCTGCCGACATGGATGGATGCAGGCGCATCGTCAGTGACATTACGTGTTGTTGACAGTGAACAGTATCTGTTAAGCACCTGCCAACTTCCATGTCATGGTTGGGTGACTACCAAAAAGAAAGGTGCTTCCCGGTAGGTGATCATCGATTCGGACCCTATAATGTACTCTTGTACGAAGAATGCAGAGGGAATCATCCATGTCGGGCTGTCTGGTAAACATCTTGGGACCCACGACACGCTTATGTCGACCCAGTTCTGGATTAGAGAATCGGACAACAACAGGCTCGGTGGTAGTAACGTACCGAGACCCTGCATCCTGGGTTGCCTTCCCTGCATTTCACAGTTGAGGCAACGGGAAGTTGAGGAGTAGACAAGGGCAAACACGGAAATCCCTCTTCATCACCGGTGGGTTTTATGTTAGGAAAACCACCAGAGTATCGAGTATCGAGTATCGATAAGGATGAATGGGTCAAGCCTCTCCCGACGGTCTGATCAAATCTATCGCACAACTTGATGATACTAGCTTAGTGTTTTGAATTATTTTCTTGTAAAAAAAACCCCAAGGAAAAAAAACCCCCCCAAAAAAAAAAAAAAAAAAAAGAAAAAAGAAAAAAAAAGGAGGAAAAGAAAAGAAAAGGGAGAGATATTGGGACCCGTGTCCACCGGTAACGAACGCTACATACTAAAAGACGGTATCGTACCTACCGCGCCCATCACCAGAGCCGTTGGCGTCGAACGGAAGGAACTGGGACACGCTTGCATGGAGCGAATGCAGAGCGGTTAGTTGCATTGATGAATTGCTACCAATCATAATTCTTCCTTGGCTTGTTTCAGGTTATTTATTTGCCTGTACCTCACGTCGCCGTTGTCGTGGGTAGGCCTGTCCTGGCGAGGGTTGGGCAGCACAGCGCATCAGCCTTACACAGTACACAGAGTCAGAACAGATGGAGCGGAGATAGTCTTCCTTTGTACACAGTGTATCTCTTGGTTCCATCTGGGAACTCTACCTTGGTGCTTCATGAGACTCGCAGCACCCACATAGTCCCCTCAAGGTGCAGTATGAAAACGTTGTTGTGTGTGCTTGCCAAGTTCATCCGCGGAGGGTCGGGGATCTTGAACGGAAATAGAAAGCTTCGGAGGTCCAGCCATCGAAGCCGATCACGAGCTTCAAGTTCCAAGAGGCCCGCCCGTTAGCTTTCCCTGCGTCTCGGTAGGGCTCGGGCCCTGACGCCTTGGTAACAGCATCACGAGGTAGATACCTCTATGGGAACTGGATCTTCCGGGACCCTTCAACGTTCGGACAGCAGCACAAAGGTATCGCCATTGAGCTGCCGCCTGGCAGACAGTCGAGAACAACCAGAACCCTTGGCCTTTAGCTTTGAATGAATGGAAAAGCAACGAAATTCCTTCGTGCCAGGTCGCTTGGCGCGATCTGATAGAGCCTTTGACAATGATCGATAACAGTTCTTTCCGCTGATCACACATGGCATGTCCTTTCCGTTCCATACGTACCTGTAGAGTCGTTGCATGCGAGAAATGACAGGTAGAGGTCATTGATACCGAATCTCAAGGACATTCTCTCCGCTGTACAGCGCTGTACAAACTCTAATCCTCCACCGTAGTAGCTCGTCCCTTTTCCGAGAGTTGTTTATTTTTCTTTAGAGTCTCGCTAGATACTTGGTAAGTGCCAGTAAGGATTGCCTGTGCAAGTTTGCAAAGTCTATTGTTGGTCTCTGGGATTGCCGGCTGATTGCCTCCAAAACACCAACCCCCGACCGGAGGAGGATGTCGTTGGAGGTCGGCCAGACCAGGCTGGGATCCCAATGGTAAGACATGGTGTCAGCGAATGCAGCTTGACTTGCCGCTCGGGTTTGGCTTTATCTTCCCGCGCCAGCTTCTGGCCGGGTGTGGTTACGAAATGGAAAGCCACCATGTAATCAATCCAATCATGGCCCACCACGTCTTTCAAGCCCACAACTACACCACCACGCACCCTGTCGAGGTGGCCGGCTGTCTCCCATTCGATATTGACGAGGGGGACGAGCTGACCTCGAGATCAACATTCTCCTTCTCATCGTATCAGAGCGCGGTCCAATGAATTGTGCGCTGGCAATGGCGATGGGGGGAATAGCGCGGAGCATTGTTGTTGCTCGGCTGGGGCCTGGCCCGGCCTCGCCGGTTCATCTTTGTAGCAATTCTTGCCATCGCATTCTTGCGGTGTGGACAACCTGTTATTGTAGTGATTTCAGTAGTAGTAGTAGTAGTAGTTAGTAGTAGTAGTAGTAGTAGTAGTAGTAGTAGTAGTAGTAGTAGTAGTAGTAGTAGTAGTAGTAGTAGTAGTAGTAGTAGTAGTAGTAGTAGTTGTTGTGGTTGTTGTTATTGTCGTTGCCCTGTCCAAATGCTTGTCCTTGTCATCGAGGAGGTGTCTGCTTTTTGTAGGATGTCATCACCACTAAAATCCTCAAACCCTTGGGTTGGGACAAGAGAGACGACTGCACGAACTCTGCCCGGCGTTATGCAAATCATAAGGCACCGCGACGTGCTTACACCCCTTCCATCCCATCCTATTCGCCAGGGACGAGCTGCATGCGCGGACCGTTTTCCGCCTTACATGGGCCGGGAATGCAGCAAGCAACTGTAACGGTGGAGAGGGGAAGAACACAGGTGCAAAGCCGCGAGACACAAGTTCACACGCCGCTGGCTCGGCTGGGTACCTTCCTGTCTCGACAGCTCGACATGGCTAGGGCCAGCCCAAAATCAGCCGGAGGTGAGTGTTTGACAAGTCATCATCGCTTTACCAGAGGATTTTAGCGTGGTTCTCATGCACAGTGAAGATTTGGGAAGTCTTTTGAATTAGATTGGCATCATCCCAAGAAAGAGGTGAATGTACACATATCATCACCCGCTCCTGCAAGTCGATGTTGTGCCTGAACACTTGCAAGAAGCTAATTCGTACGACACGTTGACGAGATAACGAGTGGATAGTTCAGGAACACTTCAAGTTCTTTGGTCACTCGTTGCTAGAGTTGACCAAGGAGGAATTTTGGGTCCTGTTCACGCCCCCCGGCTCGATGGTGACCTGAGATGTTCTCAACCACCATTCCACCACACCAGAGATATGACAAGAAGCTGGCATCAATCAGATGCGTCTTGGACGCCTCAAACATTACTTCCAGATTTTGGTTCTGAATGTCTTTGTCCCGTCATATTCCTATGAAAGTTAATAGGCCCCTGTCGCAAGAAGCGCGCTCATAACCAAACCAGCATTGTGCTGTAATACTCCGTATGCCCAGGTCGGGTCTATACATATCTCTAATGCGATTCTGCACCGAAGACTTCGAGATCCGTAGTGTTGTATTCACCTCACATGACTGTACTCATTACCCTTGGTTGGTCCGGTAGTTTGGTACCTACTTGCATGGTTTTTGAGCGGGCGGGAAGACAGGATATTCAAATACACGTGAGTGTAATTCTATCGATCACAGAAGGTGGTGAGGTGGGAATTCTGGGTGATTCTCGTGGCTCTAGTGGTTCTATGACCCGAAAAAAGAGGTTTGTGTGCGCGAGTTGAGGTTTGCATCCCTTCTGTCAACTGGCTCGTCGACTTTAAAATCTGGCAGCTTCAGCCAATCAGATCGCGTGGATAGACCTGTCTGACCCTGCTACCCCCCTATCAATGGATGTGGAGCGTGTCGTGCGCTAACAGGAAGGCCAGCATTAATGGGTAGTGTACTGTGTATAGCCACGACATTTCCATGATACAACGGGGCCTCATTGATGCGATCAACAACCTCAGCCGGGTACATCGACCGAGCTCGTTTGCTGCACTGTGAGCTTCCAGAATGAGGTTAGTTGGATCTTCTCTTCACCGCTAGTTCAACCAAGGCTGAGCTCAGTCGAAGCACAGACCCCCTCCCCGGTCGGCTCCCTTTTTTACCCGCCCTTTGCAAAATACCACACAGTACGGTAATCCAAACGTAAGATATCTAGCTGAGAGAGCTACCCGTGGATCTTACTTACCTATGTAGGTACCTTCCATGCCCACCTGGCCCTGTTCGTGATTGCTGTTTGTATTCAATCTCTCACCAACCTTCATCTGGAAGTCACGATCCAGCCCGCAGCGGTCGCTACCCCAATGCGAGATCAAGATGTGGGTTTGAATAACCGCCAGATGGGTCGAGAGGGAAGTGGGGCCCAGCCTCAACTTTGCAGGGAAGGGATCCGGTAGTGGAACATAAAAAAATTGAATTTTGTAAATCGACACGACTAGCATTTCCATTTAGTGCTTATTTCGTCCAAGCTGTTTCTTCTACAATCCTACTTTTCGCATCTGCCGGCGACAACTTCAATTGCTTTTGTCTATGGTCGTACTACCCTGTTCAGCATAATCGGTACCTTTTGCTGCGCCGCTGCATTCATCGCTTCCATTCATTGCAAGACTTCCAATTTGGCAGCGCGCCCACTGAGGTGCATACCTAGGTACCTACCTCCAAAACATGTATGGATTGACCTGACGTTGAGTTTGCCTTATGAAGTTGACACTTCCACGCTTGAGGCTACACATCAGCAGAACGTCTCCTCCTCCTACCCGCCGTGGTCTCGATTCTATTTCCAAATCTAGCCATGGGAAGATTTATACAGACGAACGATGAAGCTACATATCCATCACTCTCCCACGTCTAATGGAACTATGCGCTAATAATAGCCAGAGGGTCAAGTCCAACCAGCTCTGTCTATTACGATCAAATCCAAATGTTCGGTTATCCGTCACGAGAACCCCTCAGATGCACGCACGGTATAATGGTGGCCGCCAGTGGTTGGGATTGACTTGGATTCTTTGTGGAGCACGGTGGACGGTTGGCTTGATCACGCAAGAATTCACGACATTTTCTGGAATTTTTTTGAATTTGATTATTTTCTCGTCCTTCCAGTCGTCCAGCCTCTTTTTCTCCTCGCGCCAAGAGGTAACCCCCTCATTCTCGAATGGGGCCATCCCCACCAAGGCAGTGTCGTGGCCATGCGTGAGAGGGTTCTCTTCCACACACCTGCGTATGCCAGCGCGGGCGGCGGCGGGATACTGCGTCAGTAGCTTCTCCAGTCCCCATCATGTATGGAAGATCTATCTGTCTCTCCCGATGCGCTGTCCTACATTAGCCTACATACATGTTGCAGGGCGGCATGTAGTGTACACACCCCCCCATGGTTTCCCATGGTGTTGACCTTGCTTGCCACTCCCTGTCCGTCACTCGAGACCATCAATCACCCAGTCAACAAGCCAGTTAGGTCTCTCGCAAGCCTCGCTCCTTCGGTCCCGCCAGAAGGTCGAGAAGCCGTACCTACATCGAGGACCGGTAGCCGGAGAGATTGCCCTGGGCCAGTTGTCAGTCGCAGTGGAAACGTGGACGGGCGAGACGAGTTCAAGAAGCACTCACCAACAAATATCTGTTCCGAGAAGCAATCTATCACAATTCGCTGGCCGCTCTACGATAGGCAGACGAACTCATCAGGTCGTATCTACCAGGAGAGCTGACTGGTCTCGGTGTAAACCAGCGCCCCTTGAGCCCATACAGGACCTTGGTCGGCACGTCCCAATACAACCGTTCCAAACAGAGATGGACAGGTGTTCCACGAACTGGACATACAAAGCCAAGCCGACGGAGAGAGGGAAAGAAACCAGTGGAAATAGGCGATAACGTAAAAACAGAAAGCCACTCGATCAAGCAGGACCCTGTGGCAGTTGTGTATGTGCCTCCGGATCACCTTCCATGCACGGCGTCCACCTGCTTCTACTTTGGCTGGATGCGGGTATGATGGAACTGCATGGTCAGTCAAGGCCAGCAGTCTCAGGGCAACCCCATTTGGTTGCTTCCACGCGGTTTCTCCCTCTCCCCTTCGGCTACCGGTTTCTCTGCTGCGTGCTCTCGCGCACCTTCACCTTGCATGCCCGACTTGCAGCAATCTACGAGATACATAACAAAGGGTCCGCTTCTCGTCTACGCGCTCTGCATAGCACGACATGGGGCTACGAGATCAATCTGTATAGACTAGACTGTGAAGCTGGGGCAACTAGGAACGAGCAAGTCGCAAGCATCTTGCGAGTGATGACAGTTCTGGTCTGGCGCTTTTGGCGACATACCAAAGGGCTAAATTGCAACGCCCAAACATTGACTACAGCATGAGGAGAGGGGGGGGACTCGAATCTGAACGAGGAAAGCACCCGTGGTTCTCATCCATCCAACCGACCACTCGATGCCTGCCCTTGAACGGCAGGGGACTGCCTCCCGATAATGGTGCGGGGATGCACGACGCAGTGCACTGCACCTCCAACCCTTGCTGCCCTGCTGGTCTATCAACATCACTACGTATTCGACGTGAGTATGCTTCGCATTACATACACTACATGTGTTCCTGTGTTGCTCACCCATCTAATTGCCTTTTTGACTGATCTCACCACTGCCGATGCTTTCACAATTGTTCTCGCGTCGAGATCAGCGCAACAGAAAGTGCCCTCGGTGTTAGGAATGCCGAGTTATGATGTACCTCTATACACCAATGCGCCTGACAACTCTCGCTCGGGGGATGGGCAGAGGGTCGATTCTCTGGAGGTGTTGTGGAACACAAGATTTTCTGTCCCTACCCCGAACCCCATCCTCGTCGTGTTGGACAAAAGCAACCATTTCCGATACTCTCTCTCGTCTTCGTCCCCTATCTTTTTCCCTTTGATGACATTCAAACCCCTGTTCTCGAGTGGCACACAGAGACCCCGGCTCCTGAGTGGTCTCGATTTACTTCTTTCTGGGTTTGTTGAACAAACTGTTCACTGCGCAGCGCCGAAGTTCAGGAAGGGACAAAAGGCGGAAAAGGTCCCTTGAAGAGCATGTTGTGTACTGTTGGGGACAGGAGGGTTCTTGTTCGTCCATCGACCCTCGGGGGGACATATGCGGTGCGAGTGCGGCGTCAGTTACCTGTGTTGGTAGAGGCAATACTCTTCGAGAACTGTAGCAACCACTGAGACCGGGCCCTCGAATTAGCATACCTGACACGCAAGTATACGTCTATCGATAAGCCCAGGAGACGAGAGTAAGCAGAATCATTAATGTTGACTGGCGGGCCTAGTTAACGCAAGATCAGTCTGCTTGTGATGGGAGGGTCCATGATACCATGATACCGAGACCCTCCCCCGCCCGTCGATCCTGCCGCGGTTGGGTGTTTCGTTTCGGTACTGGAGTATATCGAACTTTGAGTTGGCGAGTCTCTTCATCGACAGAGTGAGAGTTCCTCTCAACCTCCCCGCCGCCGTTTATATCAGATGGTATGATGGTGCATGGAACGTACAGTGCCGCTGGGCATAGCCTTATCAGAAATAAGGTGTCCGGTATCGCAACCCACCAACCCTTTTTTCCTCCATTGTCCCTGTCTCTGTAGGGCAACGAGGGCAACAATCGATGGCAGTTGTCGTCCCCCCTTTTTTTTTTTTTTTTTTTTTTTTTTTTAAATTGTGTATTCGACTTTACTTCGTTCCTCCTTCTGGTATTTTTCCCTTCCCAAAGTGCCCCCCTCTCTCCTCCTCCCCCAACCCCCCAAACCCCCGGCGCGTCGCTCGCACGTTCCCAGGCCTCCCCCGACCCCCGCCCCTCCTATCTCCGCCGGCTATAAACCCCGATCATCGGTTCCCTTTTTTTTTTTTTTTTTTTTTTTTTTTTTAGTGAGGGGATAGCCGAAGGCTGGACCGCTAATCGGGAAAAGAACCGAATCGACGGCCACCGCGCACGAACCCCCGGGAGGGGGGGGAAAGCTGTTGCTTGTGAATTGTGAGCCCGGGGATGATGGCTAGGGTCTGGTAACTCTGCGAAATGGTTTGGATTACAAGGCTTTGTTTTTAGTCACTTTGGTGGTGTCTTGGTTTTGGTTTTTATTGTGTGGAGGAGGAAGCTTGTTTGATGTGTAGAAGGTGGACTGCAGTGGATGGGGGGGTGTGGTGTTAGGTAGGCGCCTCCGACTTGACTCGTGTCTTCACGCGTGTTTTTGCATGATTTCTGTGTTTTGTGGTAATTTTGACCTGATTTTCTGTGCAATTGCTGTTGTTGTGTTGTTTAGAGACTCCCTTCTACCACGCATCTATCTTGGGCGTTTTTTATCTTTTTTGTTTTTTCAATGGTTAATTTTTCTCTATCCTGCTTGTTCAGTTGGCTTGGCAGGGCGATCGATCCTTCCTGGACGGGGAAGTAAGTCCACACTTAACTGTGTGAAATTCAATACTCACATAGTGTATGTCTACGGCTCCAGATCTGTTGGGCCACAGTACAGTGTATACGAGACATGACAGGGTTTCATACAATTTATTTTGGTTTTGCCGAATACGCATTGCTTAGGTACCTTTTCAGTGCCCGCTTGGAAAGCTTGGTTAATAGACATAACACGCAACCCCCCTCCCCGGTCTCTTCTTTCTCCGCATATTATCCTCTGTTTATCCTGTCGTAAGAGGAGAAGCGGGAGGGTTTGTCTGACTTACATAAGTGATGTGGAGTATACACTACACAGTCTCTAGTTCAGTTGGGTCCCTGCTAGAGTGTAAACTTCAGACTCCAACCTCGGCATTGTAGAATCTCTGGGATGTTGGACTTGTTCCTCTAGTTCGACTGATTGCATCCGATACAGTCTGGGATTCTCATGTTTTGTCCATCGAGGTTGATTGGGGTGTGGAGTGGTGCGTTATGAAGCGAAAGGACGAGGAAACATCCCCCGATAGTCGGAAAGGAAGGGATTACGGCAGAGACAAGAGATTGGTAAATGCTGCCCTTCGGATTTGGTTGGCTTTGCCGCAATATGGCAACGGGGTCCTGGTTGCAAGAGAGCTTCCAAGAGTGAAACAAAAGAGACTGCTTATTCTGTTCCTTGCTTTTGCCAGCTTTTGGCATTTGTTTCGAACACATTAATAGAAGACAACAGTCTCAACAGGCGACTATCTTCTTCATTACCTCCGTCGTTGTCATTGTGTCGTCTTCTCTCGCCCGCGACCCCCACTAATTATACATTACGGTAGACGAACTCACATTAATACGTTATGCATGAAATAGTGTGTGTAGACTACGGATGGCATCCACACCACCTAGCTATCCTACCGGTCATGCCTTACATAGCCGTTGATGCGTATGTAGTGTATGTGCAATCGTGTCAGAGCTACTGCAGTACTTGCTTGCATTACGCATAAGCAATTGAGACTCGCAGGGCACAAGGCGGCCCGTTCGGTGATCTACAGTGCAGCGGTGGGCGATGAGATTCGGAATCTTGACCACTCGTCAACCCTTGAGCATCTTCTCACTATGTACATGTTATCACTTTCGCTTGGCCAGGAGAGCAAGGGTTGTGTGTGATGGGTGCATGGTTCACGGAGGGGCTTTCACAATATAGCTAGAGTCTAATTTTACATTACACTACGTAGAGGTAAGGTGATTAGAGGATGGGCAAGGTGGATGAGGTGATGACGGTGGCGGTTGATTTGTGAGGAGGTTGGGGACATGACCCCGGGCTACAGTACCTGTCCGGAGACACACACGAGTAGCAACAACAAGCGAGCTATCAACGATGAGCACTTTCTTTTCCCTTGCCATGTTGCCCAGGCCTTGAGGTTGTTTTCTTTTCTTTTGCTGTGTTTTGGCGTGGATCAACCGTGTCTCGGGACGGGATGTCGAGAAAAGGGTCTTTCCTAGCCGAAGCCGAGAAAAAACAAGGCGAAGGAAGAGTCGACATTAAGGGAGTTATCATATGATCAGAGAGAGGATACCGTACTGTTTCCCCAAAGGCGAGAGCTATCCAGCAAGAGAAGAGCTACGCCAACGCCGCTGCCTCTTTTTGCAATCTAGCGGCACCTGGCTATTTTCGGTTTGTTTTTTTTATTTTGTTTTTTTCTTGCTTTCAAGCACTCTTGTCCGGGGCCGGGTATCGTTGATTGCCTGCTGTTTTCGTAGTTTTGTGTCACCCTTGTCGGGCTGATGTGATTCGGTACCAGTCCCTTGCTTTGTTTGTGCGCCTTTCCCGGCCAGCCGACCTGAGCCCACGGCATCGGCGCAGTTGCGCGGCTCTCGAAACAGTCTCTTATAGCAAATAGCACCTTGAGGGGGGTCAGCTTAATAGGTGGGATGTTAGAATGTGTCGGCGTGGGTGGCTAACAAGAACAAGCGCGGGTTGTTGGCGTCGTTGTTTCCAAAGCTGACCGACAGACAACTCTGCCTAGATACCAACAAAATGAAGTCTAACGGAAGGTAAATGTTTGGATGTATCCGATGTCTCGAGGGTATGTGATGCTTCCAAGTTGAAATCCAGGGCACAAGGTGATGTTTCCAGGTTGTTGGCGCACGTTCCCCAGTTTCGACTGGAAGCGGCATTTAAGTCAGACTCTCTGTTAGTGCATCACTGCAAAACCGAAAGCTTCCAGGGCTTGGCGTTAACAGACACAAGGAACAAAGCGACCCCTAAGACAAAAACACATCCCTACACTAGAGGGAGGGCCAACAGCGGTGGAACGCACATGACTTCGCGAGCGCTTTGAAGATGGAGACGCGACAAAGGACGGGATCCCTTGGAAAGTCGTGTCCCAGGCCGACGTGTTGGCCAACCGCTCGCGTTCCATCTTATATGCTGCAATGTTCAACCAATCTGCCGTGTAATTCCACTCCATTTTGGAGTCTGCAGTGGCTATCATTCGACCAGCACGGCATTCAATTTGCGCATTCCGACAACGCCACAACCACCTGCTAGATCACTCTAATAACCGGTTGACGTCGTGTCAGCCCGGAAGGCGCCCTACAGCCATCAACCACGAAGCAAACAGACTGTGTCATGGCTCCTCCTGTCCATCCTGAGCAGCCGCTACCGGCAGAACCAATCTATGCTGGCCGCGCGTTCGACCCGTGGAATTCAGTAGCGGCCGGCCATCAGCGAGCCGAAACTCGGGTGCCAACCGGGTGGCGTGAGTCTCGTGTCAGGAAGCTGCAGAGTCAGTTTCGCGCCGGCGCTTCCGGTGGCGACCGTATCTCGGACTCTGTTGGGGCTGGCGCCGAAGACTATGACGAGAAGCGTGGCGTCTTGATCCCAAAGGAGGTACGAGCTCGCGCACTGAACAGCGTTGCCGATATGCTACGTAATCCTGGAACCATGGCGACGATGTCACAAAGAACTTCGCAGCCACGCGTTCGTCTACCAGACGAGAGAGGGCTACAGAAAGGGAGTCAACCGGTTGAAGAGGAGGAAACTTGGGAATCGGGTCCCTTAACGCAACAAGGGCAGAGGAAGGAGGAGAAGGAGGAGGGAGGCTCAAGCAACATCGGGAAAATTTTTGATGGGCTGAACATCTACATCAATGGTAGCACCCATCCCCTGATTTCTGATCATAAATTGAAGCAAGTCCTCGCCGAGAATGGCGCTCGTATGTCCATTCATCTCGGCCGCCGTCAAGTCACCCACGTCATCCTAGGCAAACCGACCGGCCGAAATACCGGCGCCGGTGGTGGACTCGCCGGCGGCAAGCTAGAGAAAGAGATTCGCAGAGTCGGCGGTTGTGGCGTCAAGTATGTCGGTGTCGAATGGTAAGTCCGCCTTCTTCCCCGGCGACCAGCTGGGCATAAGATATGCGTATAGTGTGCTACTACCTCTTCCCTTCCATGTTCATCCTTCTTGGGACCCCGTAAAGTCTCTTCCCAGGCAGAACGTTCAATCACCCTCTCCCTCTCCGTTGGCTGAACCTGCGGTGTATAATGCGCAGCTTGACGGATACTGTGCTTACGCTAACGCTGTTCTCTCCTTTCCGACCAGGGTTCTGGAAAGCATCAAGGCAGGTAAGCGGCTGCCCGAGGCAAGGTTCGCTAACCTCAGGATCGCGGCAAAGAGGCAGCAAAGTGTTCTCTCCGCCTTCTCGACGAACAAGACGTCAGCATGATGGACCGTCCAGGGCGCATTCCGAGATAAAGGATGATAACGACGGACGAATAAGCGCCGTGAGGACAAATACGGCAGCCTAGCATACATGTCGTGTGGTTAGGGCGGCCACTGCCTCCACTATCTCGGTACTTTTTCCTCTTGTCCTGTCCAAGGTTCCGATTTACTTTGCTTGTCCTCCTCATGCCTCGCTTGCGTTAGCTGGGTGAATCAGAGTGACCTTGGATGGGAAGACAAGTGATGTGTGCAGAACGGTGTGTCATACATTCCCTTCCCTAACATCATGACACGATACGACCGAATCCAATCCAGCGGAGCGAGGCAAAAGAACCTCATACCTAGTACGACGATTCAATACACATCACCATAATCAACGATGGAGATACCGCAGAGAGAACAATACGACACGACGCTTGCTAGGATAGTAAGCATCGTGCCGCCCGTATGGCATTTGGAGAAGGCAGGGTCTACGCCAGACGAGACACGGTTCGCCACGATGATAACGAGGCCACCGGGTGTTCGAAAGCAGGCGATCCTGTCCCATCCGTATACCCTCAAGTTCTTGTGTATCTCTACTACCTATCATTATTCAGAGCCGACGCGGTTTTCGGCTGCCCTTTTCTTCCTTTCTTTCCGACGTTCGTGGCCTGTTCGCCACCACGAGGTTTCTTGCTAGTTCCCATGCTACTCCATCTCTTCACCGCATACGGGCATCAGTCTTTCGATCCTTATCTTCACCGCTCGCTGACGTCTCGGCTGCATCAGGGGTATGGTTGGACAATGGGTGCGTACTAGGCTCCAGTCGAACGCAGAAAGGGGGAGTGGCATCAGCGGTACGCCGGAGGAAAGGTACCTCCCCCCGGTTTCTGTCGTCGCGGGTCAGTCAGCATACAAGGAGGCAACGGACAGATAGGACGGACAAGGGGGATGGGATTGATGAGCGGTGGTGGGAGTGCTGAATGGGTGTGGGCGGGGTTGTTGTTGGTCAATCGATATCTTTTGGGGAGGTTGTTTGCTCCAACGAAAAACTAAAAGCTGCACGATATATTACTCTGCAGCACGTACGTGGTCTATCCGTCTTCTCTGCGTGATTGGTTTGTACGATTTTCGGATTTCAAGGGCAAGGGGGTGTAATTAATTTGTTTTTTGGGAGTTTCAGGAGTTATGGATGGATGGGACCAGCCGAAGCTGACTAGGATCGTGAACATTGCTACAACAAGTGCACAATAACAATATCTTGTGGGGGAATTGAATGGCTGCGGATGGATATCATCGAGGAGGAGCTATAGTGCGTGGCGTCACACCGTTACTCTCTTTCCTTATGATGAACGGGTTATCGCATGCTTAGCGCTTTCGTCGTTGCCGTTGCCTTTCTCCTGATCCCCTCTCACACACCAGAGATTCCTCTATCTCTCTCTCTCTGTTGTCTTTGCCTCCGCAAAAGTCTTCAAACCCAGCCTCTCCCTGCGCCTCCCTCACGTTCGTTCCCACCCCGATCCTCCCTCCCCCCTTCTTGCATAGCATAGCATGGCATTGCATGGCATGACATGGCATGATGTCAAACTAGGGTCACCTTGGATGGAGAGACACAGACAACAGACCGTTTGAATTTCTTCTCTGCAAATTGTTGTTCTGCGGTGCCTGCCATGCCACGGATGGACACAGCGCTTCACATAACGTACATGCACACGTTTTCTAGATAGTCCAATAGTCAGACTAGGGTAGGCGTGGCAGGCTAGGTTACTAAATGAATCTTCCTCTTTCTGAACTCTGGACAACCGATATGATATGGGCAGATGGGATGAGCCGTTAAGACCATTGAGTGATTCGGTGGTGAATCACGCCTGCGCTCTTAAGTGGCCTAGACCACCAGCTCAACCTTGGCATATGATCATTTCTTCGGGGTTCTTCCTCGTCATCTCATGGGGCATGTTGACGTATGTTTGGTGTGTTTGTGTCTGGTATTTCGTCTGGTTTTGTTGGTTTATGTTGACCAGAACCTAGCCTGGATCTTTGGCTTCGGGGGTGCCGTGTCTACCGCTTGCTAGGTTATGAATGCCACAATGTTCATCGTGATTAGATTGAACACTGGGATCCTCACTGAATGGTTCTTTGGGCACCGATTCTTAGCTTCCTGGCAACTTCCGATACATAACGGGCCAGTCGACTAATTGGGTTTCTTGTTTTTTGCGATATCGGGCCTGTGAGAATTCATGATCCAACGCCGAAGACTAGGCAAGTATAGCGAAAGAGTTTCTGTGTTGAATACTTGAACCCTTCTACAGCATAGCTCTGTACGAATACCTACCAGATAATGGAACAGCGCATGTGAATTCAGATGCTTGCTTCCCCTTCCTGCAAACTTGCTACTGAAGTTGGATGTCCCGTGTGATAACTCCATGTAGTCAGAAGTACACAGAGCTGTCATTTGGGTCTCCTATAACGCTTACTCAAGCACACACATTTGTTCAAACAGGACAATACGGATAAGTCACTGAGCGGCATACCTTAGCTAATTGAAACTGCATAAGCTCTGGCCCAGGCAGAGCTGGTAGTCCGTTTCTGGTGCCGTTCTCTCGTATCATCAATCTAAGGCTGTTTGTAGAAATGACTTCTTCGAAACGAACCTTTCAGACAAACGAAGACTGGCGAGCAAATAATTTGTAGCGATATACATGGGCTACAGGTAGCCCAACGCAATTAGAAGGGAACTATTAACATGAGCAAAGAGAAGAGTGAAATCGGAACTGACAAAGCATGGACTAAGTGACTGGTCGACTGTATGTGAACACAAGAGAAGTCGAACAGTTACACAACATAATCGTTCTTGATGTATATCTTCCTATTTGTAGCCCCTGCATCCACCGCAGCCCCCCATACCCAGTCCCACAGCCCCGAAGCCCCGTAGTGTCGTTTCGAACTCACTAAGCTACACTATCGTATCATGAGATATACTATGTATGCATGCATACGCAAATACAATATCTTCGAGGATCAATCTTGACCTTGCCAGCCTGTCGTATTAGCTACCTACCTGAATTTTTGAAAAGGTCCGGTACCTCCGATCCGGCCAATCTTGCAACCCCCCTTCTTACCTTGTAACTGACCAACCCGTAACCATGGGACTTGTCGAGTTTCCAAGCATCGGATCCAATTTGGATCCAGAGCCACCCACCCACTTCAACTGTCTTGGTGACACAAAGCCCAACGTTCAACAAACGAACCGACTGCGTTGGTTTCGTCCACCTCGTATTTGAGGTATATCCTGGGAAGCAGGTGCCGGAGTCTGGAACCCAAGGATGGAGGGCGGTCCCGGGACCGGACCCGGGCCCGCACGGCCAATGGCAATTTGGTGTTGATTTGCAAGTGAAGAGAGAAAACTCGATGCCCAAACAGATTGTAGATTGTGTTTAGCGCTTAATTGGAGATTTGAAATTTTGTCTAGTCGTCGCTAACCTTTTTGTACCTTCTGTCACTGTAACTACTGTGTTGTTTTCTAGATCGACCTGTTTGACTCGTGTCACTATCGAGTATGGCTTGAAATTCGAACGAAGACATGTAGCCTGGAAAGAAAAAAAAGAAAAAAAGAATGATGTTCTGGAAAGATGAGCAAATGTGACAAAGGAAGGGGAGGGAGGGAGGGGGAAGTAAAATAGGTTATAGTTCATCTTTGTAAAGAAGCAATGAAAAGAACAGTCCTCCAACTTCCAAGTGGAAAAAATGAATGCCCAATAACAGGATTGAACTGTTGACCTTCGCATTGACTTAATATAGATGGACTGATATTAGTACGACGCTCTAACCAGCTGAGCTAATCGGGCTATTGGAGATGCTTCATCCACAAAATGTAAGGCCTTATATTAGACAACCTGGTATTGTGGGGCGGCTGGCATAGGATAACCTTGTGTGCACCTTCCACGTCTAAATCATCAACTCTGCTTTCCAAGCTCACTGCCTTTAGTCTATTTGACTCTACACCAAGTGATGCAAACAGCGAGGAAGATCTTTGGTCATGAAGCAAATACATGCTAAGCAATGTATTCCACAGACTGCATGCCTCTCCAAGCTTCGCCCTAGCCTCAATAGCCGCATGCAACCCGCTCCTCGCATGCCAATACTCCCTAACCTTCTCCCTCGCCACATCCACTACGCTCGGGTCCTCCACCGTCGATGGGACATTGACAGGCTCTTCGAACTCGTCATGGACCGCGTTTTCCAGCAGCTCGCGCAGGACTCTGCTCCGTGTCTTGCCCGAGCGCGTCTTTGGAATCATGCTTTTGCCCCGGATCATCCTGCCCAGCGAGGCTATGGCACCGACCTGAGCGCGGACGAGCTTCTGGATCTCCTGGGACAGCTTCTCGTCTGAATTGACGTCGGCGCCGCCGTCTGAGGCGCTGACAAAGGCGAAAGGGAGCTGACCTTTGAGGACATCGGGGATGCTGACCACGCATGCTTCGGTAACGAGTGGGTGGCTAATAACTGCTTGCTCGAGCGTGCCTGACGGGGATTAGAGGAATATCGTAAAGGAGGTGACAAAGATGGAGAAGGCAACTTGGCTGTGCTGAGTCGATGAGCAGCAACATTGATAATGTCATCAGTCCGTGCCATGATGGGAATGTACCCTTTTTGGTCGACATAGCCGGCATCACCAGTGTCAACCCACTTGCCATTAAAGCGAGTCATGTAGCTCTTGCAAAATCGTTCTTTATCCCCCCAAAGCGTCCGAAACGCAGCAGGTGCCAATGGGAGGCCCAGAATGAGGTTTCCCATGTTGCCCTCTCGTTGCCTTCATCCACAACTCTGATTATTAAGGTGCAGCATCAATAACCGGGCATGCATCTGAGGATGTGGGAATGATGAGAATCATATACCTAACATCAAACCCGGGGCATGGCCTTTCCAACACTCCCGGGCTTGATAGGTAATGGCGGATGATCTTTCACATTCGTTTTCCTGTTTTTGCCTGCGTGTGGAACCAACGCAACACCCGAAATCGATGAGCCAGACTCTGACGACCACCAGTTGTCTATGGCCTGGGAGCCTGCCGCGCCATACCGCTTGAGTAGGTCCTGATACATGGTCATGATAACCGGCTCGGACGGCTCTCCAGCAAGAAAGACGGCTTTGAAGCTCTTGAGCCCACCCCGTCTGCCAATCTCGGTGCTGAAGACATTGTCAGGGTCTTCCTTTCGGATGGCTCTGAGTGCCGCCGGTGCAGTGAACAAGGTATTGATCTTGTATTCCTCGGCCAGCCTCCAGAAAGCCGAAGCGTCGGGTGTCCCAACAGGCTTACCTTCGTAGAGAACCGTGGCGGCGCCAGTCAATAGGAGACCATAAAGCGTGTAGCTGTGTGATACTACCTAGCCTATGTCACTGAAACAGCCCATCTTATCCCGGTCATGTTAGCATATTCCATTCCGTAGAGCCCTAATCTGTAAACGAGACGACCACCTACCACATCACCTGGTCCATGTTTACCGAACGAATACGAACTCGACATATACAGCCAACAGCACGACCGCCGCTATCGGGCACAACACCTTTAGGTAGACCTGTGGTTCCGCTGGTGTAGATGATGTAAATGGGATCAGCCGACCTCACAGGAACACACTCAACCTTGATATTCCTGAACCAGGCGCTCTTAACCAGCTTCTGCCAATCCTGCTCGCCCTCACTTCTCTGGACTGGACGGCATACCAGCTGCTCACGCTGCCAGATGATGGTCTTGGGTGGTTCGAGGGATGATATGCTGATAGCTTCGATGATGCAGGTGCGGTAACTAACAGGCCCTTTGTTACCTTCGATACCACAAGAAGCTGTCAAGATGGCGACTGGACGTAAGGCTTCAATGCGCTGAGCCAGGGCCGTGGACGCAAAGCCACCAAAGACAACAGCGTGGATGGCGCCCAAGCGATTGATGGCGAGAATGCCGATCAACGTGGCGGGCACCATGGGCACCGTGTAAACAAAGTCGTCAGTAGTTGGCTCAGCGAACATTTGTGAAAGTCGTAAATGGGTAAACTGACTGTAAACCACAACCACCTCTCCCCTCTTGACACCTTCCTCTCGAAGAACCCCGGCAAAAGTCTCGACTTCGGCAAGGAGCTGTTTGTAGGTCAAACGCTGCTTGGTGTTCGTGGTGAACTGTCATGGAGAATGGCGGGCTGATCTACATGCCCAGCTAGGACATGACGGTCAACGCAATTGTAGCAGGTAGATATCTCGCCGTCTGGGAACCATTCCCAATGATTGTGCGATGTCCCCGATTCAGATCCTTAGAGTAGTCGTGTGTTTGAGAACCGCAGAAGGCTTTCTGTGCCAGTGAAGCTGTTCAGCTTGATGACCCCAAAATCCTTTGGGATCGGTGAGAGAGAGATGTTGTGCCTCGTCTTGAGGATGGGTCATTGTGTCTATGGTAATGTGTTCTATTTTCATCTTTAACCTGGTTTGGCAATATTCATGAAGGTAATGTTGTTTGACGCAAGACTTGTACGAGGATTATAGTGTATAGAGGAGTAAGTGACAAGGGCCAGCAAGAAGTCGGAAAGGGGGATGAGTGAAAGAAGACAAAGAGTGTAGAGAAGAGGGAGTGTTTCCTGACGAAAAAGATAGGTAGAAACAGAAAGAGAGTCAGGGAAGAGACAAGCAAATAAGCGATATCAAATGTGTGGCATCCGGCCGCAGTGCGAACAGGATCGTCAGCCTCGGAGTTGGTAGACCTGGAGAACTGGTAGAACGAAGGTCTTCAGCGGTCTTCCAGATCGATCTTTGACTGGAATCAAGATGACAGACGTGTACTCGTGCCGGCATGTATGCCAAGTGCGCCTTTCCCCGCATTCCCCCATGCTCCTGCCCCAAAAGATCAGTAACGTTTAGGGGTCGACGCGGGAAAGGCACTAATAGAAGGCCTACGAACGCCCATCTCTGGCTCAAGATTTGGGGCTAGCCGAAGCAATAATGTATATAAAAATATTCCGGACACTTGTGTGTGTGTAGTTGGCTTCGATTAGATAGAATTTCGTCCCGATGGTTCATTGGCATCCGAGCTTTGTTCCAGAACTAGCAGGCTCCGAGAGGACTATTCGGTTACTCGACTTTTGAACTATGTCGATCATCGACGGCACCAATGTAGTGGCTAGATGGGAATTAAGAGTTCAAACGGGCTGTCCAAAACAGAACTTGACAAGCGAATGAAGGGGTCGTAGGGAAGCGAACAAATGAATGCCATGGCACGACGGGGGAATCGTCTAACCTTCCAGTCAACCAACTGAAATCAGACTATGTAGACGGACCCTGGAGCGATCGAGTAAGGGACTAATAGCAACCGTAACGAAGAAGAATACCATGCTCAACAGGCCATGACAAACCGCTGATAAGTGATGTCGCCATTTCGCTCCTTTAGGTAAATCCACCTCTTTTAGCTTGAACATGTAGACGAACCCCAAGTCTGCATCACAGACAGTGTACTGTCTTCGTAGTGCATGGATAGACGGCCAACGACTCATCACCTGGCTGTCAAGCCTCGCCTGGTGGTCAACGAGCACGTCACGTTTGCTAGTCAGTGGTTGAACAAGAGGAACCATTCGAGGGAGAGACCGAAGGCATCCAGTCGACTCTGACCGTTGTGAAAGCCGCTCCCGCCATCTGCCGCTAATATGTCTTGCCGCGGGCATCTAAAACAAAGTAATGATGAGTTTCCGTGACGCCATTTTCCCCATCAAAATATGCTGTCGCTTCGCGGGAACCATTCAATGGTAGATAATCTCAGGCGGAGTGACGTCGGCATCACTGCGTTGATGTGCTAATTGATGGTGATTGCCCCTTCATCGCGAGTTCAACCACTGATGGAACTGGACGTTCCACTTGTCGTTGAGCCTTCTTGTCGCACAGTCAACGACTGCCCCCCATTTATAATCGGCAATCTCGCTTAAAAGTATGTGGGTTGCAACTGCCCAATGCCTGCCACAAAGATTCCATCAATCCACCCCCTCGGGGTCAGCGCGAGGAGATACTGCATTGGTCCGTTATGATCAAACGTTTCTAATCGAACCAATGGGTCGCACGCTCGAGGCGTACCTTGCATGAAAAGTTGCATTCGTTGGGAAGCGGGCTTGGCCGACTGTCAACATGGCGAAAGTGACGGTGACATGCGCCCAAAAACGTCTGTGTGGGTTGTACTTTATTGATATTTAAGGGAATTCGTAGCGCGTAAATAGCCATCATATATGAATGCAACCTTGTGCTCATGACATTCGGTTCGTAGTTTTTGCAACCAATTCTGTTCGTGTCTGTGAAAGTCTTTTGATTGCATGAGCATTTTCTTGTAAAAGGTCGACTTCTTGAACGCTGAAGTGATATTCTTGGTCGAGATTCCCGAACAATCTTTTTAGGGGAAAATGCAAACTGTGCAGAAAGGCGGTCGGTCCGACAGTCGCCCAGAGATGCCATTGCGATAACAGCTACCTGGTTCCACTACATAATCCTTCACCCCCATTAGCATTCGAGGTACTGATCGCGTGTTGACCACAGGCACGCTTCTGCTCCGTCGTCGTTGTCTTTCCGGCGAGATTGGCTCGCCCTTTTGAAAAATATACAAACTTTTTGTCCAAGGCGATATCATCGCTTTTGACCTGGTGCACTTGGTTGTCAATCGTGCCAATGCGTGGACCATTGATCCCTCTTTTTTGTGATAGTGCTGCTTCGAGCGCTTTACCGGCGGAAGATCGTTGGCGGAGGATCCTCAAGACAGCCTTGATTTATTGCAATTACAAGTATTCTTGAACATAGTCCCGCAATGGTGGGCCACATTGAGTTTCACGATGGCCCAGGCAGTTATCATGCCGTGCGAAACCAGTTCGTTCAGAATGGAAGTGTGTTGGTATTGTTTGCAATCAGAGAGAACCCACTGAACTCCCCATTGGAACACAGTCCCACCAAGGATAAGAAGGGTGTATGTGAGCCGTCGTCAAAGACTTTGTAAAGGGATACATGAGAAACAACACCGTGGACCAAGCCATCTATCAGGTAATGCAGAAATGGTGATGGTAGAAAGGTTGAAAGTGTGTGCAAATCCCAATGCTTTCCCGAAAAAAAAAAAGACGTCTTTAAGAAGTTCATACAAACACAGAATCCGAACAAAGTTGGGACTCTGCGTTCCCCGTTATCATTAGCCCTGGGTATCCTTTAAATAAATTTCTCCTCCCTTCTCTAAATCCAGATCCAGAATACAACCAACTCCACAGCCATTGAAGTTTTCCAAGCGCAACCCCCTTGGCACCGCAACGTCATGCCAAAACATGGCAATTAGCGGGGCAGTATTAGCTATTACCGATCAAGAGAATCGTGGGACCATGAGACATGGAAGTCGAAACGCTTGGCTGTCACGCATGGACAGGAAATTAGAGGAGGAAGGCAGCGAGACCGAGGACACCAGCGAGACCGGCGCCAGAGAGGGCAGCAGCCTTGCCAGCACCAGCGGTGGGGACCTCGGAGGGGCTGACGGTGGGAGTGACGACAGCGGGGACGCTGCCAGTGCCAACGGAGCCGCCCGAGGTGGGGGCAGGGACGGTGGAGTTGACGTAGCCAGTGCTGTGAAAGGATGTTAGTTATTTCATGTTTTAAACCGGTCCCGAGGGGAAACGGGACGCACCAGCTGTGGCAGATCACTGACGAGGTGGTGATGATGGGCTTGGTGACAGTGCAAGGGCAGTTAGAGATGGTCAGGGTGGTGGCCTAGAAAAGGAAGAATGCGTTAGCTATTATTTTCTCGTCCTAAGCGGACCAGACTGCGGAGGAAGAGATGAAAGATGAGACAAGTCCGGTTCCATGGGGCTCTTTGCACCGGGGACACTGGAACACAGCGTTCCCCCACACAACCCAGCTCCAGGCTCTGGCTCCTGTTCCGGTCTTTCATCCCATCGTTCACTTCCCCGCGTCTCGGGTCGGACCGTGTCTTACCTCGGTGACGGTGTAGGTGCTGCCGCCATGAGTGATCTCGGTGGGGCCAGGGCAGTAGGTGGTGACGGCAGTGACAACCTCAGTGGTGTAGGTCACGTTGCTCCAGGCGTGGGCGCCAGCGGCAGCGGCAAGGACGGCGGCAGCAGAGAACTTCATTTTGGCTGATTTATTGGTTGGGATTATGTACTCAGAGAAGGAGTTGTGTGTTCGTCGTTGGAGGTGAAAAGTTGAGGACGGCGAAGGTCGACAGCTGAGATATTAAAACGAATGGAACTGACTGAAAAGTCAAGGTGTGTGGAGTGAGCGTAAAGGTAGGTGAGGGAGGAAAAAGGGGAAATGGAGTCGCTCCGCGAGCGATCGTCTGTTATATACCTTGGAAATTGGGGAGCTTTCTCCATTAGTGGATCGGCCCACCGTCGCAAGGCCACAAAAGGCCCCTTGTCGACCGAAGACCACCTTGGGTGGTATCCATGCCGTATCCATCACCTTGCATCTCGTCGCTATTGCCGCATGGCGCTAGTGTAGCCACCGATAATCAATCCTGACCCATCTTCTCGCCATTGCACTCAATCACTCGAATCACGGCGCCTCGTCAGCACACCTGGGGGTGCCGGGGGGGTGTGGCCTTGGACCGCCTTGGACCCCATCGACACGGGCTTAGGACTGCCAGGGACTGCTTGGGACTGCTTGGTTAATGCTTGTTGATGGCCATTGTGATAATGTTCCAAAAAAGAAGTAATGTATTTTAGGGATGCGTGGTCTTGTTGGTTAAGAAGAAGACGCCCAGAAATCTCGGTGAAATTGCAGCTTTTTTGTCTACCCGGTGCACAGACCGCACCGTCCAATTGTCGATGCAGTGGGAAAGGAGACGGGACCTGAAGGGATGATGGGTGGACCCCAGGGCAACCCGAGAGATTAGTAGACTTCGTTCCCACTCGGGATTGTTGCTGTGGCTGACAATGTTTTGACGGTGTCGATAGGCGAAGTGGAAATGGAGGTACTTGTGGTTTCCTGCTGTCAGCGTCCTTGTTACCGTCTCTTTGTTCTGCCCCTGCCCTGCAGCTGTCATCCTCCCAGAATGTGGTCGCTGTTCTTGCCATCCATGTTCCTGTTGGTCTCGGTGGGTTACGGCAATTCTCACAGTCATGCAGAAACCAAAAGTGATTGGATCGATGAAATGCCTCATTGCCAAACCGTCATCTTCCAATTCAACCAGTCGTGAGCAGCAATCAATTTGTTCATTCCACCATCTGCAGTTCCTTTCCGGCGTCGGCCGTTCGCGTACAACCATCCTTCACCCTCCTCTTTCGGTTCTTTTCATGACAATTGATGCTAGATGCTGGGATGTGTCGACTGTCGTCTCGTTTTGGTGATCCAGTGTTTTGGTGCGGTACCTGCAGCAGATGCCCGGTCAAAGACGGAAATGAATGAAGCGTCCAGAGTGTGCGAGGGTGCGTCTTCGGTTCAAGCAGGTCGGTACATAGTGTACTCCCCTGGCCTTTGCAGCACTTTGCAGCAAGGCCGGTCACGGACCACTCACGTTGCAAGTACAGTGCCAAATCTACCTCTACACACACTCTCTCACAGCAGCTCGAACGAACACGAACCCGGATCGCCCAAGAACGTTGTTGTTTGCACATCTTCCATTGATGTTTTGTATCAACTAGATGGTGAATGGAAATCGTCCGAGATTGTGGATGAGAAGAAAATATATTTCTGGGCCACGCTTCAGTTTACAGCCTAGATTAGGAAGCACGAATAATATCCATCCTAGTCGTGCTTGGATGGGAACCCAGGACCACGAGGAAGAATGCAACGCCGAAATGTGCAGTCGTTGCCCACGAATCTTTTTGCTGGTTCCTGGAAATCGGGCTACACATACCCCTACAGTGCGCTCGATGGGAACTAGAGGTAAGGTACTAGTATTTCTGGAAGCGTTCCTGAAAGGGGTTCCTTCGAGCTCGCGAGGCGATTGGACACGCCTGAATTCATACACCTGCAGGGTCCAGCACTTGAGACCTTCAACCGTCCATGTTCTAGCCCGTTCGTATTTTCTTTCGAATCGAGGTTCCAGGTCTTTTTTTCCCCAGCTTTCTAGTCTCGAAGAAGTGGAGGATGATAAGAGAACGAGTTCATACACATGCGGTGATGGATAGGTTAACAGATGGGTTGGATGAAATGGATCATGAACCTCGACCTTCCCCATCGACATATTGTGGTGCCCACAACAAAAGCTTGTTCTGTTCCGGTTTGACGGGTGTCGTGGACACTGGCGGTGACAGTATCTCCCTGGGGTACTCCATAGGTAGTGTATGTGCAGCACAGAGCGGGATTTTTTGGTTGGAGATGGCACTGGGGTGAACTGGAATCCACCCCCAGAGTGCAACTGGAATCCACACTGGTGGACCTGTGATATTCTTGGCACATGTGATGTGCGGGTTCCACCACCTGACCTCCACCTTTCGCGGCGGGGTGTGAGTACGCAGTAAGGCCCCGGCCAGGTTCTATGTAGTTACAATTCCAGAGTCAAGTCCAATCCGGGTACATACGAGGCCATCGGCATAGTCATGGCAATTTACACAATCTCCAAACGACTCATCTCCAACTCAGTAGTGTACATGTTGTGATTCCGTGTATCGGCCTGTCTAGGAGGGCAGGAGGGCCCTTGCTGCATGAGTTGGGCATTAGAAAAAATACAACTCATTCACCTTGCGAAGTCCCAACCATGGCTGTCTCTTCTGACATAGCTGTCCTCGCATTACAAGAATGAGGCCGAGTGCAACACAAACACGTAGTTGCTTCTATTTCGAAGCAAACAAGTAGATGTCAATATCGGATGGATGGACATGAAACCATGGCATGACCCTAGAGGGTTTTAGTTGACTCTTTCTAGGTTGAGGCCCTATGACTCGGTACGCATTGCCGGATCTTCATTATTTCAGATGATTCGCTCAACCTCTTTTCTTTTCAGACGCCTTTCTGAGGGAGCTCGCGTGGCGTGCATTTCGCTATGGAAGCCAAGCATTGCTATATATATATAGGGCCAATTCAAGGCAGGCATGTTACCGCCTTTTTTAGGAAATAACCTCTTCTGCAGTCAGGCTAGGGCGTCGCGACCTAGGGGTTCTGAAGAGACTCTGTAGGAAAACATCAGGATGCTTTGAACGCTTTTCAGAAGGCCACGAAAGGGCGTTATCCTGAACCTGCTGTGTGTACTACGCAGTACGACGCTTCATTGGCTCGTTAGCGTTGTTCAGCACTTAGGTTCACAAGCCGAGGAATGGATACCTCTAGTGGGGAAGATGTTTACAAATCAAGCAACCTCGGATCGTCAACGTCATCGAGCTAGACGCCCATTGACAATCCCGTCCTCAACACCACGTTTTACTCGTATAGATATTGCGAAAACCGATTCGTTGGACCTGCAACGGGCGTCTTATTTAGCAACATTACACAGATTAAACGAGACACGGAAAGCTACAGCCTTTACAACTACAAAGCACACTCCAAAAAAACAAAAGTATACACAATGGCACCAAAGACAATGAAAGCAGTCGGTAAGATCCTCCAACCGACCAGCGCATCGAAACACCCCAAGTCCTCCATACAGAAACCTAACGCTCCAAACAAAACAGACATCAAAAACGGCAAAGGTTCCGCCGACAACCTCTATATAAACCCCGACACGCCCCTCCCCCAAGCCCAGCCCGGCCAGGCCCTCGTCAAAGTCAAGGCCTTTGGCCTCAACCGCATGGACCTGATCCAGCGAGAGGGGCACTATCCTTTGCCTCCTCAAGCACCCAGCACTTTAGGCGTCGAGTTCTCCGGCATCATTGAGTCTTTTGGAGATGGCGATCACGGCGACTTCAACGTGGGCGACGAAGTCTTTGGCCTAGCCTACGGCGGCGCCTATGCCGAGTACATCGCCGTATCGTCCAAAATGCTGCTGCACAAGCCGGCGCACCTGAGCTTCGAGCAGGCGGCGGGCGTACCTGAGACGTGGATCACAGCGACTCAGGCGTTGCATTTTGTGCTGGGCGGGATCGGCGAGCAGGGGAAGACAATCTTGTGGCATGCGGGAGCTTCAGGGGTGTCTATTGCGGGCATTCAGCTCTCGAAGCTTGCGGGTGCGAAGCAGATCTTTGCGACGGCGGGCACGGCTGACAAGTGCAAGTTCATCGAGAACGAGCTGGGCGCGACGGCAGCGTTCAACTACAAGGAACAGGACTGGGTGGAAGAGATCTTGAAGAAGACCGATGGCAAGGGTGTTGATTTGGTCGTTGACTTTATCGGCGCCAGTTATTTCCAGAAGAACCTGGATGTGGTGGCTCGTGATGGGCGCATCTGCATGCTGGGATTGATGGGCGGTGCTGTAGCTGACAAGGTGGACATCTCCAAGCTACTGTACAAGAGGGCCCGCGTGGAAGGCAGTACCCTCAGGAGCCGTGACGAGAACTATCAGGGCCAGCTGAGGGACAAGTTGAGCGAGTACCTGCCCCAGTTTGAAAGTGGTGATCTCAAAATCTTTATTGACACTGTTTTGCCCTTTGAGGAGATCGTCAAGGCTCACAAGCAGCTTGAGGCGAATACGACCATGGGCAAGATCATCTGCACTGTTTCATAGATAAAAGTAGCAGTACAGGACCGAAAGCTGTCTCTAGCTAGTCAGTGGCCATTTGCCAACCAGAGTTGCAAGTAAAGCATCGAGATACCCCTTCGCAATTACCTTCACCTGCGGTATCCCATCGGATGCCGCGACACAGAACCCAAACCTGAGCGCTAAATATAGTAAGTAGGAAACGTGAGTGTTATCGTTTATGATATCATTTAATGCTCCACAAGCCATTTTAGCATCTGCTCAAAAGCGGCAGCTTGTGCCTCCTTGATATGAGCGTCCTCATACTCTCCTACAACCGCAAAGCCTGTTGTTTTGATTTGTTAGCTGGGACAACACCGAAATTTCGGGTAAGCAGGTGGCAGCTTACCATGCGGCACACCGGGGTACACCTGTACCTCGTGCTCAACATTGTTCTCGCTCATGTAATCCTCGCCCGCCACGCGCACCTCATCCGGGAAGACTGGGTCATTCTCCACCGAGACCATACTTATAGGGGCCTTCAGGCCCTTGAAATCGTCCTTTGACACCAGCGTCGCATGCGCAATCGCTCCCGCCTTGACCCATGGGCCTGACGTTTTGTTCTGTCTGTTCGCTTCAAGATCATCACCGCTCTGATTGTTTCCTTCCCTACCACCCAAATCAGTGGGAACAGGAGTAGGAACAGCAGGCCTATGCGCCCATGGAAGCGTGATCCCGCCTAGCCTTTCGCTGATCGAGGCCTTCCGCGGAGCTGGATTTTGCTCACGCGCCAGCAGAAGGACATATCGACCGCCGATGCAGTATCCTGTCGCGTAGATCCCGTCGCCGTAGGCTACCGCATCCGCGAACTCATCGCGTACGCCGTCCAAGACCTTCTTCAGAATGGGCATGATCTTGTCTTCGGTGTGGCGGGCCAGCCACATGTCGATGAGAAAACTCTTGGCTGTCTCGGCGGCCTTGATCTTGAAGATATCGAGGAATGATGATGTAGGGGTAGCCGAGCCCGTGCCTGCGTCAGTGGCAGGGCGCTCTTCGGGACTTAGGGCGGTCGTCGAGTTGGGTGCTGGGTCACCTTCAAAAAGATCGGGCATGACCACGACAAAGCCACCATCTTGGGCAAACCTGTCGGCCTGAATCTGACTGTTCACGCTATGAAGACCGGTGCCGCCAGTCAGGAGGAGGAGGAGCTTGCATGGGGTGTGAGGGTAGTCGGCCGGTTTCGAAACGTATACCTGCAAGCAGGGAAATGCCCGTTAGACTCATACTGGTCATTTGGTACGAAAGAGAGACCGGAGAAAGAAGAGAAACAAACGTCGATATCGTTAAGCTTGATAATCTCACCCGCCGGTTTTTGACCAGCAGGAGTAGGCCTGTCTGAGGTACAATTATCGCACAAAGCTGGAGCTGAAGCGGCAGCAGAGGTCGAAGGTGAATCGACTGTATTAGGTACTGTAGTAGGCTCAGCGACAGGAATGTCCTCGAGTGCGTCGCTCTCGGGAGATTTGGTTGCTACATCTGGATCCGCCATGATGATCACTGTGTTGATGGAAGTAGGTGTGATTGGAGATGTTCAGATCATGAAAGATTGGTGTGCGGAAGAAGAAAGGTAAAAACAACAGCAGTGCCGAGTATCAACGCCGTGGATGTTGATGGTCAAGTTCGATACGACAGATGGAATGATACGATCAAAGGCAGCATGGCACAGTACTACAACAATCACGCAGCACACCGAGAGCGCCAACAATGAGCGGAATTCGTCTCATCTCACACCCGGAAGGCAGGCGGATGGATGCTCTCCGGGGTCCTGGGAGTGGAAGCGTCAAGAGAAGTGAGCGAGCACAGCCCCTCAGTGACGTACCCCTCAGCGACTTATCGGGGTTAGGGTTGAGATAGCCGGGGTTAGAGTCATTGGATATTCCAGGTTCTCCGTCAAAAGCGCACAGTGCATTAAATGCATAAGTTATGCACCCGCCCCACTGCAGCCCGCAACGAAGGGCACCGTAAGGGAAATGCAGTACTGTTAACCCTACACATAGCGATCAGAGCGGTTTCTGGCATTCTGATCGTTGTGGCCAGAAAATCGCTAATGTAAGGTTGGGGTATTTGGTGCCCACAACTTTACTGACAGGGGGTTCTAAAGGCTGGAGAACAACGTGATGGTCTTGAAATGGCTGTCAAGAAGTGTCAAACAGGGGTAACGATAACGATTTTGGTGTATTACTAAGCAAAGATCTGATCTAAATCGTAGTGTAAAGGTTGATCGTTACTCCCATACTAATCTGCACGGTTACCGTGATTTTGAGTGTTAAGGCCAGAATATCGTTATATAGCTGATCGCTATGTGTAGGGTTAACAGTAATCGTGAATGCGCTAGCCGATTCGCGTCGTGATCCCACTTTACGCGTGAGATACTACACTAGTCGACCGCGTCTCGCTCACTTCTTCAAACTCCAGTTGCTCCAGTATGTCGCTAGTGCAACAATCCCCAAACAACAGTTCGCAGTACCAGCCATTACTAGCTTGAAAACCAATCTCCATTCTACCATTATACCACACCAACAGTTTTTTTCTGTTTACTCCGTCAACAAGCTCAGAACGATACATCATTAACATTATCAGCGACAATATCCTCAATCATGCCCGGCGCGACTTCCCGTAACACGCGCTCTGCCCGTGGGAAGCTTAGCCCGAGTGAACAAGCTCCTCCTCCCGAGATTAGCGACTTCGCCCGTCTTGCCAAAATCCAACAGAGCCCCAGCAAAGACTGCACTCCGAAGAAGCGCGCCCAAGCCGAAACAACACGTCCTTCCTCGATCGAGATTGTTCTCAGTTCAAGAAAGAGAAAAGTCACCGATGACGATGATCTCGAGTCTTCGCCAACCATCTCCAAAAAACTATGCCAGAAGAGCGATGAAACAAAGAACAACGAGAACATTGCTCCTTGCGAGACTCCACGTAGGAGGAAGAAGACCGTAAGGTTTGAGGATACCGTGTCTGTCAAGATCGAGCACAATAAAGGAAACAAGAAGCTGGATTTCAAAGCCATGCCGAGCTTCTCTGCGCCAGCCGTCTCCGTAAGTCGAAAGCGGCGGTTGCTCGAGGAAGACGACGAGCCCTTACACAAGAATAATTGCGATGCCACTGAAACCGAGACACTATTGGAACGGCTGGCTCTCCAGTCGCCAGCGAAGAGAAGGTCGAAACACCACGTTGGCGAAAGCAGTGAACACGACTTACCGCGAGAGCTTGTCCAGCTGCTTGACCTCCAAGCCGCATTTCTCAAGACGTATACCATGCAACTGGCCCACAATGGCTCCAACTTGTCGGTTGATCTGCGCACATTATTGCCCAGTATCACCCGAACCTGGGGCAAGCGCAAGGCGACAATCGGGGATATTCAGCGCTGCATCGGCGTTCTGAACTGGGTATCCTCATGCCCAAAGCCCACCATCACCACAACAACATCCACCTCGCCTCTAAAAGCCCCCTTCTACCTCACCGACTACGGTCGCGGCAAAATCTGCATCGAGCTGCACGAAAGCCACTCAGGCCCGCTCCCGGAACACAAGCTGAATATGGACTTTGAGTCAAACCTCCGGACTCTCTGGCACTCGCGCCGACCAGGCCAAGTCGCCTCTCTCTTCCTCAGCACGCTTCCGCAAGCACCGATCAAGGCCTGTGCCTCGGCCATCAGAGCCGCCTCCCTCTCAAACAAGAACCAGAGAACCCTCGAAGAACTCAAGAATGGCGTCGTCCGCAAGCAAGAATTGCAACAAGAAAAACAGCAGCAGCCCACAACCCCTGACCCTTACCTCAAACCCGACGGCACCAAACTTTCCCTTCTCGACCGTATCCGTCTCAAAGAGAACCAGGCCGCCCTCGCCGCTCTGACCGGTCCCTCAGCCATCGAGCTTCAGCGCCGTGCGGCGCTACAGCGCGCAGAGGACGTGGCGGCTGTGATTGGGATGCTCTGCACGGCCACGGGTGCGCAGGCGCGCATGGCGTTTACCATGACGGCGCTGCTGGTCAAGCTCAAGGACTCGCTGCGGACGCCTATCTCGCAGGAGGACGCGGCGGGGTGCGTGCGGCTGTTGGCGAGTGAGGTGGCGCCGCAATGGCTGAAGATCGTGACAGTAGGCGGAAGGGAGAATCTTGTGGTGCAAACGGCATTGCAGCCGAGTAAGATAGAGGTCGGGCAGATGGTCAGAGTATTATTGGGTTAGATGTGCAGTAAATCGTGAGAAAGGTGGGCGAAGCTCATGATGAAGAATGACGAGATGATGTTATGATAAAAAGTCTGGTCTTGCAAGGAAGAAGAGCGGTTCAATTCTGAAAGCATGCGATCGTGTTAAGGAGTTTCGATGTTTCCTTGGCTCTTGAAAATACCCGTGTTGTATCTTTTGGGCTCTATGGAGCTGGAGCATTCGGTGTTACCGAGGGGCACAATATCGGGAGACATCTGATTTGACATACACGACGTCGACATAGTCGAACTAGTATTAAAGCAAAGTATGGCACAGACGAAGAGGCAGATACAGCATGAAGTAGACTGATTGGAGACGAGTTCGAAGAAAAAAAAAAATAAGAGGAGGGTCTATTTCATCCCATCGTCTATCGCAGAACAAAGGACCCGTGATATCTTTCAGCAAACGCCTTCCCTCCGAGAAAGCAGTATAAGGAATCCCTTCCAAAAGTGCAAGACACCCTCGCTGAATATAGATGTATGCAAATAAAAAACCAGGTCATCGGCGCATATTCTTATGATGTTGTGCCCTTCAACCCTCCCTCGTCGTCATCATCCATCATGCAGGCAACAGGATCCCGTCTGGTTGCGTCATGCTACCACTTTTTCCTCCCTTTGAATTACAATCGTGTGATAACAACGCTCTCCGGAGCACCGGCCCCAGTCAAGCGCGGGGGTTTTGCCGCGGATCAGGACACAGTCCCGTGTTGGCTAATACAGCCTCGGTACCGGCACCTGGGGGAGCAAGCACCCCTATGCGAGAGACGGTTCCATCACAAAGAACACGCTCACTTCTTCTCCTTCTTCTCGAACTTGGGCTTGCCGATATCGGAACCGCGAAGCTTGACATTGAGAACGCGCTCGAGGTTGCCGAGGAGCTTCTGGTCCGGAATACCCTCACCACGCTCATACTGGGCAATGATAGCCTGGGTGGAGTTGCAGCGAGTGGCGAGCTCCTTCTGGGTCATGGCCTTGTCGCCGATCATGATGGCGCTGCGAGCCTTCTGGATGGCGGCACCAACCTCCTTGCTAATGGTCTTGGGCTTGACGATGTCGTCGGAGCGGTCAACCATTGTTAGGCGCTGGCCCTCAACACCGGGCTTGGAAGCCTGTGGGAGAACAAACAGATTAGTATGTGGCGACGATGGTGTCTGCAACCCAGCTAGCGTGGCTGGAAATCAGGGAGGATGGAAACATGAGACACATACAGTGTTGCCGGCGCCATACTTCTTCTCAGTGGCGATGATATTGCCGCTGCGCTGAGCAGCGTTAAGGGCAGACTTGCCGCGGACAACAGTTTCGCGGGGCCCAGCACCACCGCGACTGACGTTTTTGCCGATCTTGACGGCGTCGGTATCCCAGGCAGACATTGTGATTGAGTTTAGTTGGTTGTTGATAGATGTGGTTGAAATGGTTGGAGTTCTTGTCGAAGTGGGAAATGGAGTCGTGATATCAAGATACCCGAGAAGAGAAAGAGGATTGCTGAATGACGATGGTGGGGTGGCTGCGTGTTGCGTCTTGAGAAATATAAAATGGGAGTTGCCAGGTGGAGAGGCTGGAGTGGATTCGGGAATTCAGGGCCCTATGTCCTACGTAGCGGCAAACGTGGGTTCCTGCTTTTGGTGATGGAAAACGGGGAAAGGATGGATTATTTGCTCTGTTGCTCGCCAGTTGATTCAAGTACGGTTTATAGGTTGCAAAGAGAGCGAGAGCGAGGCAAAATTGACAAAGAGGTTTATTACTATTGCAACTTGTCTTTTGTCAGCTGTGATCACTGTATCAGCCACTCGATACCCGCCGGTGAGGCCGTCCCGCTCGCCGAACTGAAACATGCCATACGTGGATGGAATGCGATGGGCTGCCGTCGAACATTGGCACGGCCGGCGGCACTTGCTGCGATGGCGAGTGATGACTCGAACGGCCTGAGGTCCAAAGCGAATCCCCCGCCACATTGGGGCTGATCTATGACCTTCAGGTTTCCATTGGTCAGATTTGCACACAAAGTGGAGAGGCCTGGGGCTCGCGCACAGTGACCGACGACTTGCTTCCTTTCGGCGGGTTTTGCGGCAGGAACCATGACGCTCGAGAGTGGATCTTGGCTTCACTCCTCAGGTTGGTGGGCATCATGATCTAGTCAGATCCTCATCCCAATGTGGAACTTGAATGAACAATGGCGATGCTCCGTCCATCGTGGTTCACACATTGCGAACACAGTCAGTCTGTGGCATCGGCGCCCTTGTTGTTTCACTGTGATACTCCATGCTTGTCCGCTTTGTTCAATCGTTCGGATGAGGACAGGAGTTCACTATGTATAGATGCATACTACATATGATGTGTATGTGGAAACGTGAAGGCGTCCATGAAATCGAAGAACAGGTGGAGACTACACCAGTTCAGACTGCCCGGACCCGACTGGACATCAAACAGCTGCAGCAGTTTGAGGTGCCTGAACTGCCCACGGGCGCTTGTTCCTTAGCTCCCTTTTCCCCACAAACCAAGGTTTTAGCTGTGATGTAAAGTCAAGCTCAAGATTATTCACGATAAGAGGGTTTCCATCCAAACTCCTCTGCTTACCTATTGCGCCTTCTCGTGCCTATTAGTCCGGCGTTCGTCACCCCTTCCATAGGGAAGAACTTAAAAGTCAACCAACCGCGGGGCAGTCAACGTGGTCTAGGTCGATTGGCGTTAGTCACATTTTACGGTGACCATGAGAAGGGTGAATAGTGGGTGTAGATGGCAAGATGGATGGATGGCGCTTACTAGTATTGTGAGTGTCCATCAAGGTCCTCATGCGGAACGACGCCGACCTAGTATTTAAGTTTCTCCGCTCTCCCTCACCACCAGACTTCCACTCTTACTCTTGCGTGGAAGTAGGTAGGTAAATACACACTCCCGTCAGGGACCTCTCTTCATTTCGACTTTCTTAAGCAGGCGGGCACCTGTTATCATTCATTTCTTCAGCGTTTATCCTCCTATGAATGGCCTATCTGGGACAGCCGCAGTCGGCTCTCTCGTCAACTACATCTGCTTTCTTACTCTCTACGCCGGTTTCTGGGATGCGACGCTACTGGCCTTTTTCATTCTTGTTCGCAATGGCCTCTTTGGCGAAACCATAGTCGAGATATATGCAAGACTTGCCAAAATCTTGGCCGCCGTCGCAATCGTTTTCCTTCTTTTCCAGCTCCTCCAGCTCTTCCGACTTCGATGGACAAGTGTCGAAATTCCAGAATGGGACGGAGCTGGACAAATTCTTCTTCTGCCATGTCGAACGACGCATACGAGACTCAGCCCGAAAAGCCACACGTTCTCATACGCCTATCTTGTCGTCGGAGTTCCTGTCGGCTACCAAGGTAACGTAGCCAACATGGTTTCGGTCGGAGTCAAACAAACATCGGGCTGGACCTCATGGTTCTCGTTATCGTCACGGCTGAAAAGGGGATGGTTCGACGTCGATGCCTCTGACTATTTGCAACGCCAGAGCGGGGAGCCGACCCTGCGCGAAAAGCTCGATAATTACCTCCAGACTCAGGTTTGCATACTTGCACTCTCCCTACGAGGTGTTCGCTGACCCATCTAGGGAGTCGATCCGAGAACATATCCTCACGCCTACTTGATCACAGCAGCTCGATTCCTCTGCTACCATTTCAACCCTGTTTCCTTCTGGTACCTATACGACACACACCAATCACTAGCCGCCATGATCCTGGAAGTGAATAATACCTTTGGTGAACGTCACATGTACTTCTTGAAAAGGAATCATGAACCGAATTGCTTGAACTATCACCTGCAAAGCAACCCGGCGGAAGATGAGAATCCGATCGCGGGCGCGATAAAAGAACAGCCCAATGGAATCCCTTTCACACAAACATGGCCAAAGGTCTTCCATGTGTCGCCGTTCAACTCACGCCAGGGATATTATTCTATGACAGCCACCGACCCCTTGAGCCCACGCAACCATGGAAACCCCATAGTCGATGTCACTATAAGACTTTCAACGTCGGAAGGCCACGACATATTAGTGGCAAGCCTTCACCATGAGGGCCTGGCCATTGACCCAATTTCCATGACCACTTACCAGAAAGCCAAATTTATAGGATCCTGGGGTTGGGTTGGCTTTGCCACTGCCCCTCGTATCCTCTTTCAAGCTCGCGCGCTGTTCTTCTACCGTCAACTTCATGTTTGGTTTCGTCCAGAGCCTTCCAAGGGGACCATCGCTCGGAACGCCAATCCCATTGAGTCGCAACTTGAAAAGATTTTCCGAAGTTTTTTGCGACATCTGGTCGAAAAGGCGACCATCCCTCTTGAGATCAGCTACATCGCCAGCGGAATAGCCCATGAGACTGAGAGGATGCTCTCTCCTATGGCCATTGACGGCAAGCGCAGCGTTGAAAGGCTTGAGTTCAAGGTCCTCACGCCTGCATTTTATTCGAGATTTGTGTACTATGCACACGACGTCGAGGCCTTCTTCAGTGAGATGAATGAAAACTGCACCATATGGTTGTCCAATCCAAAAGTCTTACCCGCGCTGGCTCTGCGGAAAACATTTCCGCCACCGTTGAGCGTCACAAATCCCTGGGAATTCTTGGCCTTCAGGTGCATTCAGCGCCTACGAAGACGACCCGACCCCATCGAGAGACCACTGAATTCGAACGCAGCCCCACGTACACGACAAGCAGCAGTTGATATCCGAAGTTTCCGTCCTTCGTTCATGGATGCCTACGTCTTGACACACGAGGATCCTGCCAGTAAAGCCGCGTATAAAGAGTGCGTTTTAAAACTGTTCTTAGCGGACAGGATTGCATTCGGATATGTATCAGTTCTCGAAGTCCAGCGGTTCGTGGCATTGGCGTGGTTCGCATGGACGCTCGCATGGCCCCCTTGGCGTGGCAATTACTGACAGAGATCTGTTGTCGAGACTGCGCCGTGCTGAACCTGCGGGCGATGAGGGGAATATAGGACACCCAGTTCAAAGTCAGGAAGCATAGTTTAGGGTTGTGCTGGTCTGATTGAAGGAGGTTGGAATTGTCCCTGGGACTGATGGTGCGCGTCTTCGGCACCTAATCTTTGGCTTGCTGTCGAAGGTGAGGAAGAGGTTATCGTGTTTCCAAAAGCACTACTGTCGAGGTGGAGTGCAGCAAACATTGCTAAAATTTGCGGTCAGTTTCTGGATGTTTGGGAATCAATGGCTAACCGACAGGCTACTCCTTCCCATCTTGGACCTAGATGGGTGCCAGCAACTGACTATAGGAATTGACAGACCGTTCCACCATTCGGAGTTTTGTTCGTACGAAGTCCACCAAGGCGGAGTTCTGATTTCATAGCCCGACACCGAAAATGTGAAATATGGAAGGGATCTGGATTCCACGAAGCGGAAACTCCACGGGGCTGCTTTTTTTTTTTTCCCTCCGTGGGATTACAGCCCTCGGAAGCAAGGTAAGCCTAGCAGAGAGGTGCGGGTTACACAGACCAAACTCCGAATGTGAATGTTATCAATTCCAAATCATGATGCGGGAAACACAGTGTCGGCATTTTTGCTTGCGGTACCCCCTGTATTAACAGCCAGCTAAGAGTAAGCAGTCTCTGGCTGTGGAGCTCCGTTTACCAGCATCTCCAACGCGGGGTTCAGAACAGGACAATGACAAATTTAGTCGGTCAAGCTCAACAGCCTTGCCAGCTTCCAAATACTCCAGATAACGCATTACCGTGACAAATATTGGAACTTGGGTTTTGGGATCATCGCCCTTTTGAGCCACCTCGGGCCATGGTTCACTCGTCGCGGAAGTCCTGGTCTTGAGGTTCAAGGTAAACTCTCTCATATCTTGGAAAGGCCCCACTGCCGCAGGTGCTGTGCCTCTTGGGTTTGCCTTCACTTTATCCTTTCGATAGAGGATATTCTGAGGCAGCTAACACCACTCTCATCAACTAGTATACTGGATGGCATACACGTAACTCTAGGGGTCTTGATCTCTGTTCGCTGTCGTCACAGGTTGGGTTAGCTACGTTGATGCTGTTTGGGAACTGCTCAGCAAATGAGGCTTTGAAGCATTCGAAGACTACACCATACATTCATTGGCGACATGGCGGATCTGTCACGCTGCCTCCGCTAACACCTACCCTGTATGTACCTAGTGATTCCTAGGCGACCAACCGAAACCTAAAACGTCAGCACAAGTCCCATATCTGGGTACTTTTGTGTTAGCTTCGGGAATTTTCTGGGGATCTCAATGGCCGGGCGATCATGTACAGATTACTGACATACAGGCCAAGTCAACCCATCCGGGCAACGGCAACCCCTATCAACCCATGGATCGTCAAATCGGTATCGAGAACCTCCTACATGATAGCCCCGCTGCTACTCACCCAGTATGCGATATACATAGCCAGCCTCGTAGGGGCTCACCGTCAACTTGTCATGTTGATTGGTGATGGAGTGGGGTTTGAGATCCTGTTTGTAGCAGTAAGATTACCATGCGTGCAACGTGGAACCGATTCATCTGTTTTTGAGGCGTGTATGCCGACTCCTGACATCGGACGGCGAAGCTGTGAGATGGATGGAGCTATTACGGAGACCATGATTTGAGTTTCCCTGATTGATACCTAAGGCGGGGAGCAATGGAGAGCTCTTTGTGCATACGTATCTACCACGTATGTCATGCTCCAATTCCTATAAAGACTAAGTGGACTCCTTTCGGGAACCACTTTGATCCTCAGTTCTTCATCCACCAGCTTCCTATATAATCCCACCAGCTCTATCCATTCCCTTGTCCCCAACTCTTTCGTTCGGACATCTTCCTCAACTCAAAGCCTTTTCTCCCACAAACTCAAACCCCCCACACCCGCCAACATGCCCCTCACCGGTCACTGCCTTTGCAAGGCTGTCACTTACACCGTCAAGGACACTGAGGCGCCCCTCCTCACTGCCTATGATCACTGCGATGATTGCCAGCGTCAGTCCGGCTCTACATACTGTAAGTCTGACTTTCAACATTGAACCCCCTTTCGGAGACCTACCTCGGGAAACAAGAGGGTGCAAAGAAGCGCTCTGATAGCGGTCATTCTTTTCATCACCGAACCCGGGATAGTTCCCCAATGGGGCCAGCTCCTTCTACCCCGCCCCACCCCCGCAATATCTCAACAAGAATCTGCATCATTGTTCTGCAGCTACAGCACAGGGCTTTCAATGGTCTCAGCTGTGCCAGACTAGTAGCTCCAGCTAGAGCGCCAGAATTACCTACCCCTTGCACGCAACCCGAACCCTGATATAAACCCCCCTTTTTCCTTCACCTCTCGCCATAACCACCAGATCGAGAAATATGCACGGAAATACTGACATACTCAACAGCCCTCGTTGCCGTAGTCCTCAAGGACAAGCTCGAGGTCAAGGGCCCCATCAAGAAGTGGAAGGGCACCGCCGACTCCGGCAACGCCGTCTGGCGCTGGTTCTGCGAGGAGTGCGGCTCCCCCATCGCCCACGACCCCGAGGGTGCTCCCGAGATCATTGCCCTCAAGGGTGGTTCGCTGTCGACTGAGATCAAGAAGACTCTCAAGCCTGTGCGTTGCCCTTTATCTTTTCCTCTGGTCTTGCTTCTCCCTTGTGGTCAGTTGGCATATAAAATCACATGACTAACTAACCATGACAATAAAGGACACCGAAATTTGGACCAAGACCAAGCTCCCTTTCTGCCAGGAGCACTTGGCGAAGCCCTTCGAGGGCATGCCCCAGTAAATGGGATGGCTCCGGGCTTTGCATTTCAGTGAATCAGATCCATGGGTGGGCGTTTGAAAGATGTGAGAAATGAGATACCTTGGGCGGGCGACCGGTTGTGGGATAGCATACTAGATCTCGGAACAGAGGGTGGCGGCGGCGGCGGCGGCGTAGATTATGAATTGAAATCAATGCACTTATGAAAGGATAGAAAACTTCGAAGTCCAAAGCTTCCGTGTACACAGAGAGGTGTTGATGTTAGACGACTAGTGATAAGCAACGAAGTTAGATCTGCACTGTAACTGATTGTGCGGTAAGCCAAATCCCAACACGAAGCTGCACGGAGAGAATCGCTAGTTGAATAAAGAGTTTGCTTTGATGCATGTCCCTTTCTTACTTCCAATGGTTCGGTGTCTCTTCAGAGGTGAATACATTATGACAAGTTTGACATGGCCTCCGTCTTTGTTCACAGAGGTGACGTACATCATCCGTCACCACCGGGTTTTCCCCGTCTCGTCTCATCATTATCATCAGCATTGAATCCTCTTTTTATCTCACTCAAAATAACATAGGAACCGCCATCACAGCAGCAACAACAACAACACCCGTGATACCAGCCTTTACTCCTGCAACACCGTTATGCTTCGAGGTTTCAGCAGCCGCGCCGCTTCCATCGCTAATCGATGAACTTGCGGTTACGGTAAAAGGTCCTCTAGTAGTACTAGTGGTCTTCTCATCATTGTTATCACCACCATCCCGATCCGTGTTGGTAGTCTGCGGCGCTAACGGCGCATCAGTAGCAGTAGCACCCAAGGCCGAGCCCGTGATTTTCCCAGGACCCGGGCTGATTGTGGTGGTCATGTAGTAGCTGATGTCCGTCTTGCTCACGGCGTGGTCGCTGCTGACGGTGGCGCCGTCAGTCGGCTCCGGGACCTCGTAGGCCACGCTGGTGAAGATATGGGCGAAGATGGCCGTCGGGGTGGCCCGCGTATCGCACAGAATGGCTTCCACGGAGGAGAGCACCTCGATGTAGCGCTTAACGTCACGCTCGGAGCGCAGGCCGTGGACGTAAAGACATTGTTGGCAGAAGGGCCATTCGGTGAAAAAGGAGCCGCCGCACATGCCTTTGGAAATCGAGCTCAATTTGTCAATTGCTTGCCCATATGTATTTACTATGGATGAACAGGGTCACATACACTGCTTGTGAGCCTCCAGAGCAAGGGGTGAGGTTCCGTTGGGGGCGCACTGGTACTCGATGTTTTCGAGGCTGCTACATGGAGGAATGGTATTGTCGGATCCCTCCTTCACGGGCGGCCGGCAGACGGTGTTTTCGTAACCATCGTCGGCGCGCGCAAACAGAGTATCCACGACGGGGTCTGCGCTAGGGTGTGCGCACACCAGCGACGCGGCGAGAAGAAGCGCAGGAAGCACAGAGGGGATAGTAGAGGACCGCATTGTTGAAAGGAAGGCGTAGAGCCACTTAACGCGAGGTTTACGACGTTGGAAGAGAGAACCGAGAACGCGTGCAAGAAAAGCTCGAGGTTTGTAGGGACTTCTTAAACGGAAGCGCCTCCCGTATATGCAGTTACTCATTCCCATGAATCACCCCATGCTTTGTCTCGTTTGGTTAATCCAGGCACCGACGTTGTCCGGGGGACTCCAGTCCCCAATACTTACGCCTTGATAAGAGATACCAGGGTGGTTCCCTTGATCATCTCAGGTCTGGTCCATGCTGGTTGACGTTACGTTGGTGCACCAACTGCATTTATACGTTCTCAATATATTGTCTGTGATGGAGAGATCAATTCTTTCAAGGCCGTTAACACCTTCCCAAAGTTTTCGGTACTCTGCAGAAGAAGACCTGCCTAGCTGGGTGTTTACAGGCATCTGAAGGCAGAACCGTGCATGAGAGAGTTCTGGATAAGAAACTTATGATGGAAGTTATGTCGTTGTGATGCGGAACGTTCGATGTGTTGGTCGTGCCTGCCCCTACACATCGCACGACCACCTTCCTTTCACCACGGGGAGGGCCCGACCCTCGTCAATGAGAAAGAGCGACCCATTCGTATCTGGAGAAAAGGTGACGGATGGATTCTGACCTTTTGCTCACGTCAGCTGAACCTTCCAACTGAGGCTTCTCTTCATCCAACGTGCGACATCACATACTCAACCAGCACACCTCACTGTTGCCCTGGCGCAAATCGACCGAGGCCCAGTTAGTATCGCAGAAGCGATGGAATCTCGAACAAGTATCCCCAAACTCTTGACATCAACAGATGGGCGATGTCAGTCAATGCTCAGAACCGATGTACAACGCGATGGTGTAGCGAAACGCTGCATGAAACCTTGTGTTTGAGGCCATCGACCGACCGGGCAACTCGCCTCACTTTCCTCTTTGGGACTTGGGTTGGTTTTGGCTCTCCCTCTCTTTTGGCGAGCTCTCGCCCGAGACCGAGACGTTTGTTAGCGTCGGTGGCTTCACAAATAGAATACACACCACTGTCACCCACTGTCAGTAAGGACAACAATGGCGATGTTCAGAACACTGACTTTCCAAATTCCCATTGTGTACCTACTATGTATTATGTCGCGCACGTTTAGCTCTCCTCCCCACCACTAGAACCAGTCCGGAAGTCTGGCCCGCTGTGCCACTTTTGCCCGCGGTTCCTTAACTTGCACGGCACGTTGCTTACCTCTAGGAACAATGGAACATTGACCGTCGGGTAGACCCCGGATCCTTCAGGTCACCATTCCTCGGCGCGCTTACAAGGACGGGATTTGGTAAAGGACCACGCGCGGCTTCTTCCCCTTGGACCACGGGCGCAAGCACAATGCTGACATGCCGTGAAATCTTTACGTAGCAAAGCAGCCGCTGTTCGCGATTTGTCTTCTTCCTTGCTTCGCAGTCCCATCGGTCCACCTGCCTTCAACACCGTTGACGTCGTCGGCGCTCGTACCTCCTTAGACATTGCCCCGGAGCCGACAGCTAGGTAACCCTGTGTCACCTTCTGAGAGTCATGGTTTAGGGCTGTTCCCTTCAGGTACCCACACACCAGCGACGATCTCAGGGTATAACAAGACTAGTATAGCCTATCCTTAACCATGATGGAGGCTTCCATCCAAGTCCACGTCCTGGCCGTGCTCGTCTGGCTCATACCGGCCATCGTCACCGTTGGCGCTAATGAAAACTTCCAAGCCGTGGAAACAGGCGTCCTGCTGTCTTCTCGATACTTCCAAGAACACGCTGCTTCGAACGCTAGTCCGCTTGAGAAGCGACAGGGCCAGCTGCAGTGTCCTAATGACCAACACTCGTGTATGAGCTACCCATGTTGAATCTTACAGGGCTACAATGGCTGACGAGGTGGTGTTGTATCATGTTTAGGCCTGGAAATTGGAAACGATGGTGGTAGCTTCTGCTGTGGGAACGGCCAGTTGTATGTGCTTCTTGCTCCTACTTCGCCATGGACCGGTCGCATACAGTGGCTGTCAATATTGTTGCTCCATTGCCTCCTGCCCCTTTTCTTTGATCCCTCATCTAATGATGCCGATGCTAATCAATCAATCGTTAACAGTTGTCAGGCCAATTCGACTGCTTTGACTAAGGCCGCATGTTGCGCCATCGGTTCCAACTGTGGTTCTCCCTGCACGTCGGGCATGACCTTATGCGCCTCTACAAAAACCCTAACAACAGGCGATATATCATCAGTGACTCTCCTGCCAGCTTGTTGCGCGCGGCAATGTAGCGTGTCCTTCTACCTCTGCCCGAAATCCCTCGGGGGTAGCTGCTGCCCATATGGCCAGGCTTGCGCCGAAGGTGGCAAGTGTATCGTGACCATCACGCCTTCGTCCTCAATCAGCACTGTAGTCCCTTTGGTCCCTTCAGGCTGCACGACCAGCCAGACCTCCTGTGACGCCAGCATAGGCGGAGGATGCTGTGATCTTACTCAGAGCTGCACCCAAATTACCGGCAAAGCATTTTGCGCCGAACGCGCTGCCTCTCCGACCATCAGCGGCATTACCGAGTTCCACCCTGATCACGGTCTGAGCGCGGGGGCCAAAGCTGGTATTGCCGTTGGCGTGGTGGTCGGCTTTGGCTTGCTTATTGGCCTCTTGACATGGTGGTGTCTGCTATCCCGCAGGCGCAGAAGGGGAAGCGAAGCGGGCGGCACAGTCCCTAGTTTCTCGCGCCGCTCGGGACCCAGCAGAATCATCGGCGCCATCATCGGTGGAGGAGGGAGAGAGCAGCAACCAATGTCGGAAGTCACGTCCGATGTCCAGTCCCGGGCTGGTGGGACTCAAGACTATTTCGGCCCCGAGGCGGCGGTCGGGCCTTACTCGGATTCTAGGTTGCCATCGACGGGTACTACACCTGGTGTAGACAGAGACAGGGGCGTTCCGCTCCAGCCGCATGGTCCGGGTGATATTGCCGTGCCAGTCGAAATTGACTCGAGGATCATCACACAGCAAACACATGAAGGGAGTGGGACCACAGCGTCACCGACGACGCATCATGCCTCGGGTGCTGGGCAGCTCGCAGGTAACTAAGATAAATGTGGAAATCGGTATAAGTTGTACGGATTTGGACCGTTGGATATGGAAGGAGAACCGGTAGCACCGCTGTATACGCCGTCGCTACATACGCAAACCGTACGGACGTCGTCTCAGGAGGCGCCGAAGCCGGTGAAGCTGCTATGAATCGATTTTTGGCTTGGAAGAATTTTGGCAAGTAGCAATATGGCTTGGGCAAGTTAGCGAACTATTAACATGTAAAAAAGAAGAAGAACAGCAAAAAGAAATAGAAAAATTGTTTTATTCAGTGTGTGTTGACAAAGTCGAGACCACTTAAATGCATACTAGTTTTTGGGGGAGGCGGTGATTGATACGAAATAGGGTTACCTTTGTGATTAAATCCCCAGGAGCCTTTCTGACAGTCCTAAGAAAAAGTAGAAAACAAAATAGACTTTTCAAATTCGCTATGCTTGATGGCTTACTTGCTTTCCCGCGTTTGATTGGCATGACTCCCACAAAACATCCCCAGAAACACCACCATTAATATACCAAAACAAATGCCATGTGGTTGAACACCGCGTCTTTGACTGATCCATACCAGGCCAAATCACTCGTTGGACGATATGACCAGAGAGATTCCTTACCCATACATTCAATCTCCATGAAGATCCAAACAAGAACTCGACAGCCGAAACATGAAAAGGGTACGTATGGCAAAGGGTCACCACATTTACTCCTTCTTCCCATTGTTCTGCGCCCCGTTTTCTTCCTGGTGAAGCATGATGCGATCCAGAATCTTATGGATCCCTCCACTTTTCCCCCTCCCATCATCAATCTCCTCCGTCATCTGTCTCGCCCTCTCTACCAGCACCTGGATGACCTTGCGCGTGTACTCAAAGCTGCCCGTGCTCTCCATATACGCCACCGCGTACCTTTTCACCTCCTCATCCGCCGTCTTCTGCTTCAAGATGTTGAGCAGTTGCATGTTACTGGGGTTCGACCGGATGCTGTGGATCACGGGGAAACTGAACTTGCCCTCCGTCAGGTCCTCGCACATGCCCTTGTTGGCTGTGTATTCGCGGTTCCACAGATTATGATAATCGTCGGCGATCTGGAAGATTAGTCCGATGATGTTGACGAGCGGGACGCAGTCCATCGGCGATCGCGACTCGGCCTGCATCAGCTTGATTCCCAAGCGGAACAGACCGCCTGTCTTGTTGGATACCATCTCTAGATAGTCGTCCTCAGTCGGGCAGGTGAGCGTGTCACGCCAGAAGAGGTCCATTCCCTGGCCTCGGTGCAGGTTGAGGAGCTCTTCGGAGAAAATGCTGACGGCTTTGGGGTTCTTGAGCTTTTGCAATTCTTGCAGCGCGTAAAAATATACGTAGTTGGACGTGTTGATGGTCTGCGGGATGCCGAAGATGGAGTGGGCGACAGGGAAGCCGCGGCGCAGGACGCTGTTGTCTTCCACGTCGTCGATGAGCAAAGAGGCTGTGTGTAGCATGCCAATGACTTTGGTGATCACCTCGAGACTCTCGAATGGCACATCAAGCCAGGCGTTGAAGGCCTTGACCATCTGCGATCGGATGTCCTTGCCCGGGCGCCCGTTGAGATAGTCATAAGGACCCCTCAGAACTTTCTCCTTCTCTTCGGACCAGGTGCGCCGCGAGGGGCTGAAGAAGTCTTCGGTCGCAAACCGGTCTGGGTTCGGGGGAGGCTGAGGCGGCTGGGGCGCCATTGTGTATGGCGAGAAGGAGGTTGGGAGCATGCTGGAGGGACTGATTTGGGCGCCCGAGGCCTTGCGTTTACGGCTTTGCGCCTGCTGTGCTGTAGCTAGATCGGCAGGAGATATCCGATTGGAGGGTATAATGGGTTGACCAGGAACACCTGATATCGAGGGATTCGAAGAGGTCCGTGGAGGGATGATGGCGGACGGGAACTTGTTGTTAATGTTGAAGGGAGTAATGAAGTCGTCGTTGTTGGAAAGACGGGAAAGCGGGGCGGAAACAGGTGAGGAGGAAGTCACGGCCATGGTGACGTGTTCCATTTCCTGTTTATGATTTATTATTGGAAACCCGTTGGTACAAAGTCCAAACCCCGTGCGTCGTCCGATCGAAGGTGGCCGGCGCTCTGGCTGGCTTCGTAGAATTACTGGACGTGTTGGGTGACAACTGGAGCAAGCTTCACGGTCTTGGGGGCAAAATTTGATACCCGTACGCTATGATGATAGTACCGCTTGACAGGTTGTGTGCCAATCGACAGCAATCGGCCTCACTTCGCTATAAGAAGGGGGAATTGCCCTGCTCGCTTGCTAACTAAACGATGAAGGCCAAGAGATCTGTATCTGGGGTCAGCAAAGAATCACGCCAAACAACAACGTCAACAAGAAGTCCTCTTTCTGCTCGGTTCCAGTAAGACTCCAGATCTCATCCACGATCTTGTCACATGCGAGCCATCGTCACTGGTTCCTCGGAAGCGATCAAGAAGGGAAACTGCGGGCAGACGAATCGGATCAAGCTCGCCGTAGCCTTTTCCTCAGATCGCTATCCTGACCTGCCTGGCCTCGCCTTTCCCCTGGCAGTGGATGCAAGGTGATTGCAAGTGCGGAGACTTTTTTGGGGCAGCCGACGGAGGATGTGTTGGGAATGGAACCCCCGAGGACACCTGAAAATAGCGTGGTGGGGTATCAGATGCGGGGCGGGAGCTCTCACAGGGTACAAAAGAGCTTCACAAGATCGAACGGGCGATCCCGTCTCGCGCACTCTTTGTCGGGAGCTCCCTGCTGAAACCGGCAACCATCTATGTATAGTGTAGGGACGAAAACTGGGGGGCTTTCTCACCTTTTGGTCTGTGGACAGGCAAGCAGATTGCTGCTGTGATGTTCTCTCTTTGTCAGGGCTTCAGACCGACCTGAAGGAACAGAGAATAACCTAGAATTAAGGCCTTGTTGCTGGTTAGGGGCTCGTAAACGATGGGTATAAGTAACTGGCAAAGAGATGGCGAACGAGATCGGCCGTTGTGGAGCTTGCGCAAATTAGGGGTATTCCAGAAAAGCGGTCGAACGTGCAGGTTCAGTCCACTTTATCCATGCATGTTGGGGTTCAAGACGATTTAGGAAAAGGGACGTCTGGACACTTTATATCTTGGACAATGGATCGCAACGGATTCAAGCACACACGCGTTGACTTTGTGCACGTCTGTCGGCGATGCAAGACTTGACACAGGAAAGCGCCGAGTGCATAAAGTGAAGATCATGCAGCATGTTCATCTGGATGGGAAAGGCACCACGGTTGATGTGCGGAGTAACGAGAGACGGAGTGCTGTGTAAAGGGTCCGAGATCACCGTGATGGCTTCGGTCTATGCCAGCTATGTGAGCCACGAGATGAGACATGGGCGGAGAAAGATTCCGATCACATTTGAGAGGTTATCAAGTACGGAACCTCTATGGTACTGCACGGAGTTGCAAAGCATCGATGAAACTATGTATGTACCACCACTTCACCTATTACTCCGCACTGAACCATGAATCAAGATGGATCTGCTGAATTATATGATCACACACACCGTATCCTCCTACACTCAGGAGGCCGAATCATTTATGCGTTTGTTGGCCATTTCGAGGCGTTGGTGGTTGATCTGTTGTCAGGATGCCGTCTCGGAGGCCTGTTTACCCTCTCTGGACGATCCACCTCCAACAGTGCAAGGCGGGTGCCCGGCCGGGGGTGCCTGCCCTGCCCTGTGCAGCTGAGGCCTCGTTGCCGCCCTCCCAGACTGCACGGCGGGAAGCCCGAGGAAACATGCAGCGTGCAGGGCCTCACACAACACAAAGCTAGCAACGAAACAACCCCATCTCCACCTCACTGCCCCGGTTCCTGTCACCCCGTGACGCATGTGCGCCTGAGGTTTACTTGTAACTGCTGTTTCGCGCCCGATAAGGTGTGCGCGCCGTGTTATCAACTCCGTTCCGGTTGCTGTGGCAGTCGGCTTCGGGCAGCTCTGGCAGCCTAGGTGCCCCGAGCCTGGGCGGACAGGGCAGCAAGGGACAGCTTAGGTGGTACCTGGCTATTTTGTTGGTCGGGTTGTTAAGTTCACAAAAAAAAAAAAAAAAAAAAAAAAAAAAAAAAAAACCTACCTACATTCTCGTCAAGTCCCTAGAGGCCCCGGCAGGACTGCGAGAGACCGACAGTCCAACGCACATGGTCCGATGGGATAACATGGGAGGCCTTCTTCACCTCTCTGTGTTCCCATATTTCTCATCTCCATTGTTTTTTTGTTTTTTTCCTCCCATTTCAGTTCTCTCGCTCTTTTGCAACTTTTCCAGCCCGTACGCCCAGCGGCTCCCTAGACGTAGTGTAAAGGTTAGGTAGCGCACCCGGCTCCTCCCTCCACATCCCTGGACCGTCGTGGCAGCCATCACGCTCGTGCACACAAACGAACCAATTCGCATCTTGCGGTCAACATCGCCGGATCCACTTCCGCTTCAGGTCCTCGTTCTCAGACCCAGTCCCAGTCCCGGTCGTCTGGTGACCCCCTGTCTGCGCGCGCACACGCGTGGTGTCAGAGTGCCATTTGACCTTCAGTTACGCATCAGAGCATCCCATCCGATCCTCTACCAGGTAGCCCTTGCGCCGACTGAACCCCTTCCGCGGCGGCGCATTTGAGGTGACATCCACTTCTTGCTCTTAAATCCGATCATTGGGGTATATTTCTGAAGAGCATCTCTCTCGACTTCGACTTAATCCATATCTCACTGCAGTAGGTATGTTTGTCTACCATAGACGCCGAACCGGGAACAACTAGCGCCAAGAGCCCTTTCCCCTGCTATCATCTCTCTTCTGCCCTGAAGATCTTCGGCGCAGGGGTTGCCGGTCGCAATATTACATCATAGGCGATTGGGCGCTGCCCATCTTATTCCCTTCCAAGTGGTGTATAATCAGCTTCATCGTCGATCGGCCGGACATCTTTAGCAACCAGTCTCCGAATCCAAAACCCAACCACATACACTACAAACTCCGATCACAACATATACAGATCAGGTCAACTATGGAGTCTCTACTATCGCTCGCTTTCGACAACCTCTCGGCCTTCGAGCCGGCAAAGATCAAGAAGGGTCTGAAACAGGTCGAGGGCTTGCTCGCACAAATATGCTTATCGGGCCCGGCCAAGAGGGAGCTAGATGCGGCTGCGGCCGGGGAACAACCACAACTACAGCGCAAGGGCCTAGGCGACCTTGCTGGTGACCCAGCGTTTCGCGAGTTCTTCAAGTTGCAGGAGGGGTTTGAATGGAACGTCGCCCAGCGGCTGCTCACAACGCTCGACTTTTTGGTGGCCCGAGGCGGCGAGGGGCAGTATGACTTGCTTATCCTCAATGCTCTGGACCTGATCCAGGGTGTTCTCCTTCTACATCCACCCAGCAAGGTGCTCTTTTCGAGAGCTGCGCACATGAATGTAAGTTGATGATCCACACACGAAGAAGGGCCGTGAAAAGCTTTGCTTAGCCTAAGAAATCTAGCTCCTTCTCGACCTAATAGAACCCGTCAACACGCCCGCCATCCAATGCGCAACCATTATCACCCTCGTCGTCGCCCTCCTCGACTCACCCGCCAACGTGCGCGTCTTTGAGCGTCTTGACGGTCTTCTGACCGTTGCGTCCCTTTTCAAAAGCAGAGAAACAGGCCGCGAAGTCAAGTTTCGCTTGACCGAGTTCCTATATTTCTATCTCACGCCCGAAGCTCCATCTGCTGCCATGGCGTCGTCACCAATCGTATCGTCAACACCCACATCACCAACAAGGGACAGGGCTGGTAGCGATACGGCTAGTCAGCAAAGCAGCGGGAGCAAGGCCAACGGAGGCGTCACGCTGTCGGTAGATGTCAAGAAGAGAAAGCTTGATCAGCATCTCCCCGGTGTCGTTGATGCCTTGCTGAGAGACTTGGATCGGTATAAGCCGTTTGGGGGTGTGTTGAGCTGAGTGGTTGGTTGCTGTCGAGCTTCCACCAGTCTTCTTCCGTTTCAGTATTTTCTCTCCTTCCATTTCTTTTCTTCAATGACATGCTTTCTTGTTATCGGTTTGGCTGGTAGAGCGTAGCGTTTGATACCTTGTGCGAAATGGATTTGGGAAACGATGGGCTTGTGCGATCTGGCTGTCTAAGTATTCAAAAGACAATTTGGCTTATATCTTTCTTTCTTCCAGCTGATGGATGCTCGTGGTATTTCCTGGGATGATACCGCTGGGCCAACGAGAGAAAAATACGGTTGCATGCCAGGGCTTACTTACTATTCTAATACCTTGTTGTATTGTTTTAGTAGGGTAAAGTTTCTACCTGTCCATAGGGGCAAAGGCAGGCGGTGAAGGGACTTTGTGTCTGGTTGAAAAGGGGCGGCTTTGTGAGGCAAAAAGGCTGGGCACAATGAAAGAACACACTGAGCATTTCCGGTAGAACACAATATACCCCTCCCGCATGTTCGGGTTGTTTGACAAGCTATAGCGCAGTGAAGCAAACCTTCATCATCTCGGGTCCATCAACCCAGTCATTCCCATATACAACTTGAAATCATATAACCAGCAGCCGCAAAGGGGACCCACCAAGACAGCCGCCATCAACTGGAAGCCGCATTGACATTTTTCCTCTTCACCATCCTCACCCACCTTCTCCTTCGCCAACTTCCCCTCCGACCCATTCCCTCCTCCCCTTCCTCCCAACTGATCGTAGGCCCAATCTTGGGCGTTTGCCGACTCTGATCTTGACTCCTGACCGGTGTCTCGTAATCCCCATCCCCCAACGCCGCCCCCAGGTCACCATTGTCACTGCCATTCCCGCCGTTTCCATGCTCATCATAGATATCATACACCCACCTCTCCCCTTCCGTTTCAACCTCGACACCAGTGATAATCCTTTCCTCCACCCACTCCCTGCTCCAGAGATCCAACGCCCACTTCTTTCCGCTCCACTCCCACCCCTCAGGCGGCAACACGTCCTCGAAGAAGCGCGTCCCCGTCGGCCGGTCGCCCGCAATCCGCGCCGCGGATAGGGGGTCGTACGGTGACGGGCTGAATAACCACGGCTCCCACTCGCCGCTGGTGTCGCTGAGGCGCTGCAGCTCAAAGATCTCCACCTCGCGCGTCTCCGGTGCGTCGTCCAGGATGATGTCTGAGCGGACCCAGGCGTCAAAGGCACGTTCGGCTGCTAACGATGAATCAGGGCTGGGACCGGGTGGATGGTTCTGTATCTGTTCCAGTTTCTTATCATTGTCGTGCACGGCCTCCGCCGTCTCGCTCGGTTGTTTTTCTCCTCCTAGATACTGCGCCTGCCATTCACCAAACAGTCGGGAAACGGCGGGGTGGTTGGACGAAATGGCGGCCCAGCCGGCGACCAGACAGATATAGCGCCAGGGAATCAGGTGGGCGGTGACGGTCATGAGGGCGCATGCGCCGCAGAGCAAAACGAAAATGGCGGACGACAAAGCCTCGTCTGAGAAGTTTGTTTTGGGAACCACCAAAGCAACGATCTTGTCATGGGCCACGCTGTAGTCGTCCATAACGTTCTGCAAGTCGCCAAGGTTGCGGAAGAAGTCGCGCGACAGCTCCTTGGTCGGCTTGAACGTGCGTGCGGGTGCCAGAGGCGGGCCTCGAGGGGAGTAGCCCAGGTTGCGTACCGCGTGCGCTTCGGAAGAGGAGGCGGGGGCTGGGTGTCGTGCGATGAAGGAGGGGACAAAGATGCCAAATAAGGCGATGACGAGCGGAAGAACGAAGATCAAGTAGGGGTCTAGGCAGACGAAGGTGTAGACGGCTAGTAGGGACAAGGTATGCGTGGGCCGTCGCCATGAGAGCACGCGCAGGGCTTTGGCTTGGAATTTGAAGACGACCCCGATGCGCGCGTTGAAACGTCGGAAGTTGTTGGACATGGCGCCTACCGTGAAGCCGGGTCGTTCGCCGAAGGCCGATGGTTCGTTGGCCCCGCCAGGCTCGCCGCTACCGCGAAGCTGGCCATCGTCTACGGGGATGACTTGGGCGAGGAGTCTGGTTGTACTCAAATTAGTAGCCGCATTACTGGTAAAAGGTAGGTATCATGAACCAGGGAGGAAGTACTTTTCCAGAAGCTTGTCTTGTAAGTTGGCTGCCTTGAGAATCCCCTGTCGCAATGTCCTGGCCGTGGTGGTCGAGTCGGTGCCGGAGCCGGAGCCCTGTTGTCCGTCATCCTCTTCCTGGATCGAGGCTTCATCCCCCCGACCGAGAACTGCAGCAGCTAAGTCGTCCATGGCTAGATATCACAGCGGTTTTGGCCCGTTATGATTTCGAGAATCTCATTTTTCTCCTCAACTGGCGGAAGCCAACGGGCCTCAAGAGTGAATATTCCACCTTCGTCTCTTCTTGGGTCGCTTGATCGCATGCAACCAGCCAGACTGGATTCGCTACAGTTTGAGGGAAGATAGGGAACTCGAAGGCTGTGAACGGGTTGCCCAGGAAGTACGCAAGTGTAGGGTTGGCTGGATATGCGGCGATGATGATGACGGAATGCCGTGCGAGGTGAGTGAGGAGCTGTGCATCCAAAGGTATGCCAAGTGCAGGGGTGACAGTGCTGTTATCATCTGCTAACGCAGCCTCTTGTAGCATGCGTCGCCAATTTGGCTAATATAGTATGAAGTCTCCACCAAAGTGAGGCGCAAAGGCTACCTTAAGTGTCCTGGGTGTCATCAGAGCTTTTGTTAGTGCTTGCAGCAATCCTTAACAGCCCAGATCCACGCTCTGGGACGTTCGTCTAGGGACTGAGCGATACATCGATAAGTGGTAGTGGAACGTCCATGTTCCAATCCCTTTAGTCTGGTAGAACTAGATGTTTTTGAGTAGTCGCACAATTCACCATGTCTGGGGTGACGCTGCCTCGGGCAGACATGAGAGGTCATTCTCATCCATGTTCTCTGCCAAACCCTAGAAACTCGAGGTGAAATATCCTTTGTTGGCGCCACAAGCTGTGATCACCCAGGACATTGGCATAGACTTCTCAACCGTATTTAACGACGGCAAGGCATTGGAGGTGTGGGTGTGAGGTATGAGACCCTGCGTAGAATCAGTTCAAGCTTTCATGTCATCACTCCCATTCCTGGGAACACCCCACCCCTTTGAAGCTCGATATGAAAAAGAAGAAGAAAAAGTGATCACGAATTGATAAGTACTTGCCCCGCATCCAACAGCCTTTGAATCCTGAGACTTTCCCTGCAACCACATCTCGATCGTTGCGAGCTTCAGCCAAGCCGGAAGGGGCCTCCGTTGTGGTCCTCGTTGGCGTCAAGATCAAGGGGTTTGCTGTACAGATCAGCCCTTTAAAGTTCGTTAGCGCGAGACGCAGCGTCTTCGAACCAGGGAAAGAATATCCCTATAGACTTTTGACCCTCCTATTGGCCTACACCACGCCAAAACATGCACCAAAGTTTGACTCCATGCACAGCAGCCAACAGCTAACCAGGTGCTGTTCAGCGCAGAAATACCACACAACCAGCCTGAGTGAAATAGCCCTCTCTCCAAGTACCAGGCTAACGAGTTTCCAGGGGTGATGTGTACGGACGTCCATGTCACATTCGCATACTTTGACTACCTACCCAATCGTGCCAACAGCTTGCACGCTTTACCCGCATCAATGGCATCGAAATGAGTAGTGAAAGGCAATACATGACCGTAAACGGCGACATCGAGGAGGCTCGGGGGAAACAGACATGAGACCGGGACAACCCTGTAGTTTCAACCTACCAAACCCCATTTTGTCAATTCTAGATTTTATTGTACTATGTAGTTCGGCATAAACGTTCATCTGCCGAATGAAATTGGAAATTAATTAGACCTACAGCAAGGTGAGGAGGCCTTGCATATCATGTGTCCATCTCTCTTGAGGCACAAGTAGAATTTCCAATCTTTCTCCTTCTCTTTCGAGAAGGAATATACTAAACGTACATGGTTGACGTAAGGGAGCAGTAGGCACCGAGACCCTATGATCATGGTTGAGTTCTCAGATCAGCTTAGTATTACTTTAATTCTTGTTTCTATCAATTTCTTGAGCCTTAACGTCAATACTGTTACTAACCTTCTCTGATGAAAATGATCATAAAAAAGCAAAACAGATAACGAAAATTTAGGAAGAAAAAATTGAGAGAGAGAGAGAGAGAGAGAGAAAGAGAGAAAGAGAGAAAGAGAGAAAGAGAGAAAGAGAGAAAGAGAGAAAGAGAGAAAGAGAGAAAGAGAGAAAGAGAGAAAGAGGGAGAGAGAATAGGCAAATGCTATCTGCTCTCCGGAAGCACATTGTGCTCGTTCTGGCCACAACTCTTCACTAATATCGCCGCCGGCGGGGATCCTCCTTGGAACAACACTTGAAATCTGAGTGTACCTGAACTGGCTCCCGTCACGGCCTTGGCGTCCCCGCCATCTTTCAGACGACAGTCTGCCGAAAGCCTCGTGCATTACAATTCTCGAGTTCTTGGAATAAAAATGAGAAGTTGAGAGGTTTGTGACCGTTCTACTCTAGGTGCAGGGGCTCTTTCGTTTCTCCTATCTCTGTTGAAATGATTGTGGATGCCGTTTGAGCGTGGATATTAAGGCCCTGCGGAGAGGAAGAGGGGAAGGCGTTGGGTTGGATCGGTGCACGTTTAGGTATCTTTTAGATTGTTCTGAATGAGGAGTTTCCGCTTCTGCTTTCTCCTTTTCTTCAATTTTCCTTCTTGCGACTTTCGGTCTCCACAAAAACATCCCCCTAAGCAGTTGCTGACACGTAAAATCCAAAGCTTTTGCTTTGTCTCTGAAGGAGCTGGAGCAACCCGCCTCAATTCACCAAGCGCGGGTAGCGACGAGGGCCAAACATTTTCTAGGGTATTTTGTTTCGTTTCCACCAACCGTGGACCATACAAGTACAGGTACCCAGGCAGTTCACGCATGGCGAGTTACGCAGCAGCGGCATCACAGGAACTGGACTCCTTCATAGTGTCAGGTATGTTGCTGTAAGGAGGCAGAGCTAGGTACCTTACCTGTATGTAGGTAAGGTGGAGGCTTGTTGCAGTTGGTTTCCGTCCCGGTGGCCGATGCCTGCCAATGTCCCAACTGCTGTCTACAGTACCTACCTCTGCTGTTTAGATAGTGGCTGCTTCGTGATGGCTGCCACATGCCGGCCAGCAGCCGCTTGATGTCACGGCGCCGGTTCTGGATGTTCCATGTTGTTCAACGGAATGTTGTCAGGCGGGGGCTACACTACACCTAGGTACCCAAGTACTACAGTCAAGACCATCCTGCCCGCCATCCCGTTCTCGGTCGTCAAGGCGGAGAAGAACATCACACACTGGAGTGCGCTGAACTGCATCCAGTCGACACCACTTTATGGGAAGGACCATGTCCAGTGCCTTGCGTGCCGTGTATGTGGTACGCTCCCACGTCAGGTCCTGCCTACCTCTACTTAGTTGAGCGCACCCCCAGCAAACAGCCTTGGCCAGGCGAAACCAGGCTAGTCCGTAGGTAGAGAATGGTGTAGCGGCCCGGTAGCACCACACAGCACAGAGGGCAGAAATCCTTGCCAGGTCATTAGCACAGGCCCCAGGGCAAACAAGGCAACAAACCCAAATTTCCACTTTGTCTTCCATCCCATTGTTGCTCCCATTGCTACTGTTCATCTCTTGATCAAACAAGCGAACGACGGCCGGCTGCTGTGTCTCGAACACGCTCGACGGCGGCGACGACGACTTCCACCGCGTCCTCGGAATGAGGTAGCCTCGATATCCATCTCAGCTCCTTGGCCGGACTGAGCCCTTGACGTGAGAGAGAGAGAGAGACAGTTTCGCTGATCTGGGCAATGGTAGAGCCCTTTCGCGCCGTCCTCCCACCCACACCCGCATTGGCTGTCGACGACTTGGACCTAGGCTCGACGTCAAATCGACGACTTGAACAGCAAAGGACAGGATTCCTTAACAGCAGTGGAGAGAACTGAAGCGAACGCACCAACCATCTCAATCCGAAAGAGTGGAACAAACACCATTATCACCACCGTCCCCCGTACCACGACAACCGCCATAATCATCCGTACCGCCCTTCACGCCTCCACGCAACGCTGCTGCTGCACGCCGCACGCTGCACGCCGGCCAAGAAAAGGTACTAAAACTCTGAAGCAGACAGACCGCCTCGCGATCCTGTCGCCGGTCTGCCGGTCTCGCCTTGTCCCCCGTCAGCACTCAGCCCTTTCCTAGCACGAGCAAGAGGCTCCGTTCCGTCCCCTGTTGTGGTCGCGGTTGCCGTATGCCGTATACCGCGGCCCTGTCGTCCTGACGTTTCCCGCTCATTGAGGCCCGCCTCGTGCTGCGTGACTCCATAACCACCGGCCTCACGGCTCCATTCCACCCATGAACAATAGGGAGCGGCACGTCCCCGCTGGCCCCAGAGGGGAAACCCAGTCACCCACCAGGTTGTTCCCGTTCTTGTCCTCGTCTTCCCAAGTGCTACTCTCTTTTGCATCGCGCCCAGTGGTGGCTCCCGCCGCAAGTTCCTTCCGTGTTTTCGATTCAGACTAGCTAACATTGGCTCGTGTTTTCTGCACAGGCGCAAGGAAAACTCCAGTCCCTCCAAAATTAACGCTTTCCGTCGACCTACCGAGGATCCTCCGATGCTGAGCGCCTCCTCGTCCAACAACCATTCATTGTTCTCCTTTGGCAGCCGGAATGGTAACGAAGACGGATCATCGACAAGCACAGCATTCGAATTCTTGCCCTCGGTGAGCTTCGACGATCTTCAGAGCAGCCTCGAGTCCGCGACAACCGATTTCAAGCTGGCCCACTACTCAACACCACCTGGCCAAAATTCTTCACCTGAAAGCATGGGGGGCCATTCCGACATCTCCATCAATGCCACCGGCGCGAGAGTCGCGGTCCAGCAGCCGGCCCCGACGCGGACCGCCAGGAGCGGGTCAATTCTGCGAAGACCTAGTATAACAAACGGCACAAATAGACAGGCAGGCCTAGGAGCAACAGCATCCATCACTTTGGGTGTTACGACCCCCACCGCTCCGGCCGCCATCCGCACCCGTCGCCCGAACCATTACCCCCCAGTTTCGAGCACGAATAATACAGTGAAAGCTCCCAGGCGGTCGGCTGGATCTGATGTGCTCGGTAACACGGATGCCGAGGCACGAAGACGAAGACCGAGTGTCGCCTCCCTCGGGGAGCGAAATGGAACAGAGCCGGTACGCACGTCGGTGTCCGTAGACGGAGGGCCCCGTCCTATGCCCGAGTCAACGCGAACCTCCAAGGCGAGATCTGTGCAACCGCCGTCCCGGGGCAGCGATGGTGCTACACTAGCCCACGACCTGAACGCCCTCAGCCTGGGCTCCGGTAGCTCACCTGTGACATTTCCACGCTCCCCCAAGACTGCGGTCAAGGCGTCAGTGCCATCCTCGACCAAGAGGATATCTGTTATGCCTGGTGTTCCTCATACTTCACATGCAACAGGCTTAGGCGCCAGGACGGTCAGCCCAACGGATACGAAATTGATGAAGCGGATGTCCCATAACCAACCCTCCCACGCACCAGCTCCAGTACCAACAGCTCCGATGCCGTTAGCTACATCACGTCCTTCGTCTCGTTCTCCTTCCATGTTGCCGCGCAAGATCCCAACGCCAGCTTCCTCTCGGACTACCCCGGACGCGAGCAACAGAAAATCCTACAGTTCGGGTCTTTCGGCTGCGTCAGCAAATAGCTACAACACCGTACGATCATCAACTGGCTCTATGCAACCGCGTGTTCCGCAAAGTGGCAGCTCTAGGCTACCTGCGCCAAAGAATGTGCCTCCCCAGAACACGGTGAACGGCGAGGAAGAGGAAGAGGTCCCCCCAGTTCCAGCAATACCAAAGCTGTATGATTCGCCCGGGGAACTGTCGTTTCTGGACAAGCGCAAGTCCAATAGAGCATTTGATACGAGTAGCATCACTAGCACTTCAACAGGGAGCGTATCTGGGGCACAGCTGACTGACCCGCCGCCTGCTAAGCTGCAACGCAAACCGAGCCAACGAAAGTCCGTACACACTTCGACTGTGGACAAGAAGTCCTCTTCCGCAAACGCAAAGAAAAACCTGCAGCCTCTTCGTCTTCCCCCACTTGCTCTAGGACCATTGAGCACTACAACTGCTGCCAAAATCGCGGCGCTTCAGGAACAGAATGCATCAGACAGGAGTCTTTCTCCTCCTGGTAGGCAAATTGCAAAGACGCCGTCGACGCCCATGACCGCATCAAGAAGCGCCTTTTTCACCACAACGCGAAGTGAGGATAAGCCTACAGTTCAGCATCTGAGGAGTACAAGCACAATTAATCGAGGAAAGGGCGGTAGTATGGACTCCTACAGCTCAAACGAGTCAATGGGAGGGGTTGTCTCAAATGTGATGCCACAGTCAGGAATGTTGCCATATATTCTGTCTTCTGCGGTAAAAGGGGAGAATCAGGAATCGACGTACTCCAATCGACCAAAAACAGGGGATCCCGATGCATCTGTTCCAACCCAGAAACCCTCTGGACCGCGAGCCCCGAAGCCTGCCGCCGCAAAGTCATCAACCGCGAAGTCACCACCTCCTCCCACTGACCCGGAAGAGCCGCCAACTCCATCGTCAATTGGCACCTCTATCAGACGGAAATTGAGTCTATCATGGAAACGAAGCGCATCCAAGAACGGCAACAGTCGGCCTGAAAAGGTAGATCCAAACAGTGTCAAACATGACTCTATGCCACCGCCAAGGATTCCGATATCGGCGACATTGGGTAGCATGCCTTCAACCATGAAAGCCCCAAGCCCGACGCCTTCCTCAAAATCGAATGGGACCGGGACATACTTGGAGTCTAGGAGACGGAAGAGCTCAGCCTCGAGCCTCAATGCCATTGTTGCAGGGGACCGTCATCGTAGCGACGCGGCGGCAGCCAAGAAGGAATCTACTCTGGATACGGTGGCAGAGCGATCGATTCATACTTATAGCTCGGCGCAAAAAATCCTCAAGCCGAAGGGTTCAAGTACGACTCTGAGCCAACCCCGTGACGTGTGGACGGCCGATCTCGACAAGGATGATATGGTGGCTGAGGAAGAGATGAAGAAACTCGGGTCGCGGCGTAAAGAAACCGAAATGGCGGCTCGGACGCTCGACGCCTTGCGCAAGCGTGCTACTGCCAAGGAACGCGTTGGCCCTCAGGAAGCCCTTAGGATTGCCGTCCTGAACATTTACGAGCGCGGCGAAATCGTGGACTATAAGGATGTCTACTTTTGTGGTACCCAGAATGCGGCCAAGGTGGTAGGTAACGTTCAATCAGACCTTCCCAACTTTGGGTATGATGATGAACGAGGAGACTACTCGATTATTATCGGCGATCATCTTGCATACAGATATGAAATCATTGATGTTCTTGGAAAGGGTAGCTTCGGGCAGGTTGTTCGATGCATCGATCATAAGACTGGCGTCCTTGTGGCCGTCAAAATTATCCGAAATAAGAAGCGGTTCCACCAACAGGCTCTTGTGGAAGTCAATATTCTGCAGAAGCTTCGCGAATGGGTAAGTTCTTGTTGATTGTTCCCTTTAGCCTTATTTGTTCGCTAACAAGTGATCTTTCAGGACCCCAAGAACAAGCACAGCATGGTCAATTTCACCCACAGCTTCTATTTCCGTGGGCATCTCTGCATTTCCACCGAACTCCTTGATATGAATCTTTACGAGTTTATCAAGTCCAACGCTTTCCGGGGCTTCTCACTCAAGTTGATTCGGCGGTTCACTAAACAAATGCTCAGCTCACTGCTTTTGCTAAAGCAGCACAAGGTTATTCACTGCGACTTGAAGCCAGAAAATATCCTCCTGCGACACCCTCTACATTCAGAGATCAAAGTCATCGATTTTGGCTCCAGCTGTTTCGAAAACGAGAAGGTTTATACTTATATTCAGTCACGCTTTTACCGATCCCCCGAGGTTATTCTGGGTATGACCTATGGCCTTCCCATCGATATGTGGTCGCTAGGCTGCATTTTGGCAGAACTTTTCACTGGAGTTCCCATTTTTCCTGGTGAGAACGAGCAGGAACAGCTAGCTTGCATTATGGAAGTATTCGGGCCTCCGGAGAAGCACCTCATTGAAAAGTCAACACGGAAGAAGCTCTTCTTCGATAGCTCTGGCAAGCCACGTCTTACCGTCTCCTCAAAGGGTCGCCGCCGCCGTCCCTCTTCCAAGACCTTGCAGCAGGTTCTCAAGTGCGATGATCAACCGTTCTTGGATTTCATTGCTCGATGCCTCAGGTGGGATCCGGATAGAAGAATGAAGCCCGAGGAAGCCGTACGACATGAGTTCATCACCGGACAGAAGACTCCACCCTCATCTTCCATGCCAGTGCCACGCCTTGCATCGACGCGGGAATCATCCCCAAGCAAGCGTGTACAGACTCTCAACGGAGGACCTCGCCCGCTGCCGGAGCCGCCGGCCGCCGCTGTCACTACCAGAACCTCATTACGGTCAGGAGTCGTTAGTTCCGGTATGTCTCAGGGTCCTCTGAAACCCACTCTTGCCAGTGGTGTCTTGCCTTCCTCCCGTAAGGTCTCGGGCATGACGGCTTCGGGTAGTGGGGCAACGTCTGGCGTGAAAAGAGCAAGCGGAGGTACAACCGGCTCAACAGCTGGCAGTTTCACCTCCGGAAATGTGGGTTCCAACGGGAGCAGTCTACCGCGAGCGGCGATTCGTACCACGAGTGCCCGGCAGCAACAACAACAACAACAACAAGATCTTGCAGCTGCAGGGGCCACAGCAGCCATGATGAGCCGCAGAGCCTAGGAGGAACGATGGGCTAGAAGGGTTCGACTGGGTATAGAAAGGGCATTGGTGCCGGAAATGGCGATCGTTGTGACAAAGCGAGAAGTGTTGGGTGCTTATCAATAAGTCTCATATGGATCAGAGAGGAGTGACGGTCACGATGCGAAAATTCTCAAAGGTTTTGAGTAAAGGTTGCCTAAGTGTCTAACGATACGAACGAACAAACGAACGAACGGGCGAAAGCGAGCATGGCGTCGAACCTGATATTTTTTTTTTTCAAAAACATGAATTGTAAACTCCTTTTTCGAAAGGTGCAGTCATTGTTTTTTTCCCCATTTACTTCTTTCTTCTCCTGCGCAACGTGCATCATCATCATTGTCATCATCGTCAACATTATCATCATAGTACGGTTGGTGTCTGCATGGGGATAAAAAGTAAAGAGGCTTGTGTTCAACATATCGTTCGCTTTATGTGTGTATAACTTACTTCACGCTCTCTTCACGGGATTACGATTGTGGTCTTGTCTTGAAGGTGTGGTTCAGAAAGAAGGTAATAGAGGTGTCTATGAATCCTGGGTCATAAATGGGGGTTGCCGCGAAAGCGGTGATTAAACGGTGGATATATCGAAGCGGCTCTAGCTCCGCGGGAAAAGGAAAGAGATGAGAAACCAGTGCAGTGGTGACGAGGTCTAAAACAAGTGATAACCACAAGCCATCAATCAATCAATATCTCGTAATTCCCCAAATTGGTTCGCAATGTTCACGTTCGCTCAGTTTTCACTTTGAGATTCGTCATTCAAGCATAAGGTAATCACCTTTTCCTTTCCTATTTCTATATACGCATAACATAAGCATACAGGTAATAGAATATGTGTGAACCGAAAGTCAAATACATCCGCCTTTGCGTGTCATTACCTATGTGTTTCTCTTTCCGCTATTGCTGGTATAGACACATATACTATCGTCGTCGTCGTTGTTGTTAAGACCACCTCGATTTCTCTCCTTACAACGAACTTTTGACTGCCTCTTCAGCAAGCCCTAGACAATGCTTCAGGGAAGAGCCGAACTTAATTACATTCTCTTGGAGGGAGACAGACATAGGTATTCAGGGTGCCAATTCCGTCAGCAACCTTGAAGCAATTGTGCTGAAGTGAAGGGGCTTGGTATATGAGGTAGTCCCATCTCAGCCACTGCTTTGCCGGCCGGACTGTCCGATAAAAGGTAGAATTAGTCGTGAAAATGACGGCAAGCCTCTGGCCGGCAGAAACGGTGGAACGTCTTGACAGTGTTGGCCCTTAGTGATGGCGTGGATAGTGGTACGGCTGCCATACACACGCCTACACATCCATAGATTGATTGTTTTTTCTTTCTTTCTTTGCGTGGTCTGGTCTGCGGAATGCGGAGTCGCAAAGAACTTAGGTACATATTTAGTACTTAACACACGTACACGGCAGAGACGCTACAAGGGCCACAGATTACCTATGTACAGGGATGAGAGGGGAGGGCAAAGAGAAAGGGCACGATTGCGGCACTGTAACGGCCAGCGCAGGAGCACTTGGTAGAGAACCGTTATGATGGGTAGGAAAGTAAGTCTGAGGAGGAGAGGTAAGAGGAACTCAATGAGGTGGCTATTATGCGCGCATTTTGTCACTTCGCTAGATTTGGTGATAGGGGCTCAGTCGAAGAAGAGAAGACTAGCTCCGTATGATGTTCTTGGTGCATACGTCTTATCTCGAGCATACCACGTACTATCTCTAGAGTTCTTGTAGCTGCGAACAGGCGTCTTGCAAGTTTTTACTATACTGTGTCAGCTAATAAAACTCTTGTGTAGTATAATATTTATGCTATACAAAATAGCAACCTTACTACCTCTCTCTCCTCTCTCTCTAGGCTTCATTTATACCTAATCAAATTTGAGTTCTACTTATTTGTACATAGAGGTATACTCCAGATACGCAATGATAATACTCGCTAACGCCTAAGTCTAGATGTGAGTTAAATATGATACAGACTTTTGCTGCCTACTTACACCCAAGCCCCAGAATAGGAACCTACAACGGCCTGTGGTTTTATTGTGAATAAGTCAACTAGAAGTAGGTACTTGTTTCTCCATAGAACCCTATAACCAATAGATAATCCTAGAAAATGAGGCCAAGGCGGGACGGGGTCCGGGCGCTTTCGAACCAAGTTAGGATTTCAGGGAGTTAATAAGGGCCGAGATTGTCTTGGGCAGAAGACTATCATGCGTAGTGTGTGAAAGTTGATGTGTGAGGTGAGGTTTTTGCAGCATGATAATGCCATCAATCGATCGCACCATATAGGGCTATATTTCAGAGGGGCATTGATTCAGCGTAGGGGTTGATCAATCAGTTATAATCAGGTACTTGAGTTGCATGAAGGGGTGTTGGGTAATCTGGAGGGACTTCATTTTGAGTGTCAAGTGTATGGGAGGCCGTTCGCGATATAGGAACTCATGACGCAATTATATCTTCAATCAACGACCGCCGCGTATGCCGCGTTTGCTGGGGTGACTGTTCAGCGGCAGTGGTGGTAATGGAGATGTTGGAATTCCCGTCGTCCATCCCGTTGGAGGTTCGCAGGTAAAGTGGGGCCCTCCGCCGCATGTGGGGCTCATCCTTCCGGTTCGGGCTTCCGGAGGTTTACATGGACCTTCCCGCTTCTGCCTGGAGGAAGCCGGATGGGGGCCGGAATTGGACCGAGAGGGTGTTGAAGTTTCATCTTGTGTCCGTGTCGGTGCCATCCCCACGTCGCTCAGTAGTGTAGAGATAGCGGACAAGGAACATGATCCAGCCCTTTCGATGACGGTCAACGGCATCTCCGTACTGACCCGGATTCTCCCTCAAGGTATCAGATATCGATTCAACAGTTTATTCGTCCCGAACCTGGAATTTAGGGGCTGTGACCTTGAGACTTGGGAGGAAATGATGTCGAGACCGTGATCCGCAAAATATCTTGATAACTAATTGGTGACATCCTGTCAGCTGTTTGAGGCGGTGCTTGGACGAATGTGGTTGTCCATCTCTGCTCTCACTGGTTTCCAAAATCTTACGGTCGGTCACCGATCACCTGCGGTCCTTTTGACGTTTTTGGACTGTTGATAGACATCGGATGGTTGGGCGGGAAGCAAAGCGATTGGTTGTCTAGCGAGAACATCGTTTGCAAATCCCCACTTGTACATTAGAGGTTTTTGGCGCTAGGGTTGTCGGGGACAGAAGCTACCTCTATATCTGTTCCCCTGTCGTTTGTCTCCCCTGTGGTTTGAGCAGCGCATTAGCTCTCACCTTGTTTTTCCTGACATCTGTCTCAAAGATGAGAAACTCACACTAGACATGCATCATGATTTGCGACATCCCTGATGCACGTCACAAGGCTGAAAAGAGGGAGGGTTGCCTCAGGCTTGGGACGGCCTACGGGGTCATACCTTCACCATGTAGGGCCAGAAACAGGGGACGGGCAATCTGTTCACGGACTTCAAAGCGTCATTTTCAACATCAGCCCTAGTCCATTCTGTTGATGCTTGCGAATGCAGGACAATTTTTGTATTGTCGGATGATGACCCTCCCTAATATGGGTTGACCGAGCAATGTCTGTATGGCCGTTGGGCTGGTGTTATGCAGGAACATGAAGGTGAATCGCTACTGCGGCTTGCGCCATGCAGTTTGTAGTCTGCAGCAGTTCATGCTATAGACGTTGATGGATCGATCGCCTAACCAGCCAGTTACGGTATTGGGTTACCGGTTTCGACTCTTTTAACCGACGGAGATGCCTCGTAAAGGGTGTTTTATAGTCACAAGTTTCACTTTTGGAAGCCACCGGGATCGACTCAGTTTGGAATCCGGGCAACGACAGATGGAGCTTATATGCACCCGGTGAGACGATGACCAATGGCGAGCAGCTCCGTTACGGTCGGAATTGTGGAAATCGACGGGAAGAGAGACGATAGGGAGATCATAAGTTCCAACGCTTGCGCAGCGAGTCGATGAAATTATGTGAAAGGAACCTACATAGAACTTTTTTTTGACTTAGGTACACAAATCTGATTAACTCTGATCTTGTTGGAAAACGATAGAGCGGGCCAAGCAGCTCTGGGGCCGTCTGGGGACATGTTGGGTAAGCTACACTGACAAGCTACACTAAACAACAGTTATGCGAAACCTAACAGCCACACGCTTCCCTTTGTCGGAAGAGTGTTATCGGACACTCATCTATGTTACGTCGAATCGCCAGAGAGGTCCCGGCAAGCGCCATAGTTCCAGACAGGTCCTTCATATTGTGGCTTTCGTTCGCCCGTGTCATACCGGTAACTAGTCAAGGAGGGTTAGGTATGTGGCTTACCACCATCGGCCACTGATGCTGCACCGCATCAGAAGGGACAAGCATTGGTCAGTTATTGGGCGAGATACGGTTCCTCCTTGGCTGCCTGCAGGCCATAACAGGGAAAGAAAAGTCTACGCCGAATGTGAGGTCCTTCTAGAACTCCGGTGCTATGATCAGCATCCTGCCTATGAGGAGATGCTCATCGTTGAACTCGGTTAACGGGAAGCCAAGTCAACCTTGCCATTGCGTAGCTCCATGTTGAAGGGCTCAATATGTTTCAAAGCCCTTTTCCTACATGCAGTCATGCCGACCTGTACGGAAGATCATGACTCCCCGTAGTAAGCGTCGGAGGTTGTAGGGCAAGGAGTGGAGACTGATCGGGACGGATCCAATATGTATATTGAGGGTTCCTGAGGTTTGTGGGCGTTATTTGGAACTCTGGAGTTAGTGTGGGTGAACGCCATGTCGCAGTGATCTGGGCAAGGTTCTTCCAACGTCTTGATGTCGTCCAGGATCCCCAACAGAACGCTTGGTTGGTGCGACGTACCGTACCCAATGATGCGGTTGAGATGGCCCGTTGAGTTGACCCGATCCCACGCCGGGGCGCCGGGCGGCGGCCAATGCTCCCGGACCCATGTCGAGCCTGCCCTACCGATGGTTGTGCCGCCGTCTGGCGTAAGCATAGAGGCCGCCGTGGTGGTAACCAATGCTTGGCCCGAAGAAGTGACTTATGGCAATTCACTGGTAGCGCACCCCATGTCGTTCCTGATTACTGCATCCGCTAAATCGGGACCTGTCAGACTATAGTGTCTGATTAAGCACTTGCGTTGAAAAGTGCCGGGACCTGAACTGACACGGTATCAAATATGAAGTTTCAGCGCCAGATACCGATCTTTACCATCGCCAATGTTCATATGCAACCATGATGGCCGTCTCCCCCAGCTCTTGGCGGTTGTTTTGAGGGACACGCCCGTTTGCATGGCCTGTATCTAACCATACTATCCGTGGCATCGCGGACGCTGATTGGTAGATTGTACAGAATTTCTTTTCTCCCCCAGATTCGCAAGGGACAAAGATGTGGTTGCCCCCGGTGCCACCACTCAATGCGACCTTCACTACATCTGTGGGCGAGGATCCCACCACGTTTCGTGTCTTCCGGTCCCCGGTTGCATTGTAGTGTAGTCTTTGTTACCAATGATCGTGTATGTAACCCATCAGTCTGTTTGGCTGTAACGGGGAACTTTCCTATGACTGGTGGTGCAAAATAGTCTGCTCAGCAAGTCAGCGTTGCGGGCGGCTCTTGGAGTTAGGACGAGCACCGTTGTCAATGCTTGGATAATGAGCATCGTTTTTCGGCTCGCTTTGGGCTTTATCGAAAGATTGTTCAAGAAGGATTGAAAGATATATAGCCTGGAATATCGTTGTGTAATACTGCGATGCTCGGCCCATATAGTCTATGCCCCGCCACTTTGACTGTCAATCACAAGGTGACTTACTTTAGAGGTAGGCAAACTAACCTCTCCACCTTGACTCCAATGACCGCCGGAGTGTACCATAGAGCGGCTAATCCACGTTATGAGTCAGTCAGAAGGTTTTTATCAGAATAAAAATGGCATTCCCCAGCAAGCCTCACACCCCCTTTGCCCTTAGGAGAGGAATCTGGATGACCCGACCGGGCAAATACCCAGAGAGCATCCAGTGGATGTGTTGACCAGATTACCTTAGTGTAGAGTCATCATCAGCGTCTTAGACCTTGGGACCATCACGCGGCGCCCAAATCATGAGGAGTGTTCTTGCTCGTAACACTTGGAGCCTTGGGCCTCGGGGCATTCTGGCATGGCGCCGAGGTTGCCTTTGATATCGGGCACAGGGTGTACCAAGAATTGGTGGTGCTCTTTCTGCACAACCTACCGGTTGTTGTCCCACCGAGGAGGTATCAAGTCTGACTACCAGAATTCTATCACAGCCGCGTTCCTGCGTCTGTTTCTCGCAAAGAATCGTGTTTTCGGGACCCTGGAATGCAGGGTCAAATGTCAGCCTCAGCCCACTGTTATTTGCTTCTGGTGCCTTTTCTCTGGCTCACTGTTGTGATGACACAGGATGTCTACCGATTACCGAGATCTGGCGCAAAATGACCAAACAGAACGGGTATACCTTTTAACGCGACGATGGGGTTGACGTCAACGTAAGCCCGGAGTGGTATAGGTTGACCAGTCCATTCTCATGGTGCCGAATCCGGATGTAACAGCGGCGGTAAAATTGGGTAAGATTTACCTGCGCTAGAGGTGGGGATACTAACAAAACGCAGCAGATCGAGGTTAATCATAGGCGGTAATCCGCAAACCATGGAAGCCATATAAGTGGTGGGTTTTAGTGGTTGTGAACTCTGACCTCAGGCTTCCATAAGATATGATATGAGAGAACTGTTAGTCATACCGGCCCATTGATAGACGCTAATTTTTCGGCGAAAATGCTTAATTGAGCGGTATGTTGCTTCGGTCCTTTACGGTACAAATGTCTCTGTCAATACTTGGACCGTTCAGAAATGGGTCTTTTCATGTCGTCGCAGGTTCGCAAAACCCAAAAGTGCAGTAAGGAGGATGCCGTACAGTAACCGCTCCACGAGTACCCGAAGAAGGCCGAGCCCACCACTGCGGCATGCTACCTGTTCCGTTGTAGTGTGTAGACTCGTTATTAGTACTTAGTGCAACTAAGCGTCAAAAGGCCATGATACCTTAGCCTTTAGGCACCTGTAATGGTAGGTAGGGCCGGGTGAAGCCACCGTTTCCCTGGCCAGTCGAGAGAGTGCGACTTAGGTTCCAGCCTCAGAGGCAAGCCTTTTCTTGGAACGGCCTGGGGTTGTTGCTGCAGTGTGGTCTTTTTTTGGGAGACAGTCCCTTGATAACACTGTGGAGGTAGAACCCTACCTCGTACCTTACCTGCTGTCCCCTGTCAGCACATTGTTACAATAGGTACCTAAATTACAGGCAGGTACGTGTAAAATGTACAGAACTCTTGCGGAAACGGTTTCCACCCCCTTGTCCGTAATCAATGCAACCTCGATCCCGGCGTACCTAGTTCTTTTACTTTTCTCTCATTGCCATTGGTACTCTATCCGTCTGTTCCTGCTTCAACATTCAAACACCATCACCTTCCGTCTGCGGCTGCGCCATCGACGCTCATGATCTGAACCCAGAGATCCAATGCCTGCCTGTGCCCTCTTCCAGCTCTCAGGCACACTTCACCTTCATTCACACTAGCTTCGATACCCGTTACCGCGCTGCCCGTCATGTACGAGCCAGGTACGAAGAAGGCGCCCAAGTGCAAGGTATCCTACCCCCAACCCGGTGTCGTTGTCACCTCAGGTTGTCACCAAGTAGATGACCAAGTGCCGTCGAGGTGAGAGCCTTCCACAGTCCCGTAGTCTCCCCGGCGGTCTCTGGCGTCATTGCTGCCTTCACGCCGCAGATGGCTCCCCCGTCACTTCTCCATCCAGTACCGTTGACATGAAGAAGGTACTCTACACACCTTGCCAGGCTGCCAAAACATCAAGTGTTATAAGGCCGCCGAAATACCCTCCTTCATGATGATGGTTGACATGTTCGATATCAAACACTGTTTCATTAGTTCTTCAGTCAAGGCCCCGATTTCCTTAATCAACTTGAACAGTCGCTTCCACTCTACTGTTTTCCTTCAAGTCTGCCTCTGTCTCTCAGTTACAGACTTCTTGCCTGACGGTATCTCCCCTATCCGGAGCTTCTTGATCTCCAACTCTCCCAGTCCCGGCTCATACTCCCCGATATATACGTCAAGCTTCTTACTACAACAACTGCCTTGCCGCTACCAACCGACCGACTAACCACTATCTCGGCCGCGGCCCTGCAAAACCCACTCCCAACATCTGTCAATCACTACCAAAGTCCAAAAACATCGGGAAAAAAAGTTAGCAACCATGTGCTATCAGGTGGTCGAGCTTTACTCGGTGTGCAAGTGCCTCTACTACCAGCACGCTGTTGATCGGTGCGCGGCATATGGGCAACCCGGCCATCGTCCTCATAAGAAGGAAGTTTTGGTAGGACACTCTTGCGGCATTCACTCGGGCCGTAGCGGATATTCCTACGGCGCATCACACTACTCGGACTCGGGCTACTCATCAAGCCACTCACCCAAGTCCTCCTCCCGTGGCCATTATCGATGAAGGATCGTGTCTCTGGCATTGGCCTGCTGCTGTCCACTGCATCCACCCGTGCTCAAGCGCTTCGACTTTGTCGACTGGGTCTCGTACATCTTTTCCTTCGGAGGCGGATCAGCCGGTTTACCATCCCAGCTCTCTCTTTGCTTCCGGGTTCATCGTAGTCTGAGGTCTTGACCGGTGCCAAAAGACACTATGGTGACTCCTTGTCTGTCATAAGATCGACCACCCGGATTTGTCACCTGGAAGGATGCAGCCAGGTCCCAAAATCACAGCAAGTCTATTTGTCGGAGACCAAAAATCAGGGCCTATGGCTCGCTGAGCCAGTGAACTCCCTCATGTCGCAGGATGGAACATGTTTTTTCCCGGATTATCCATTACGACGCGGTAGCGCTAAAGGCAAAGCGTGGACGATGGCTTCAGGATTGCGACAGAACGGGCACAACGATAAACTGTACAACAACATACGACGACATCTTCAGACAACGGAACATTTCACCCTCACGTTTCCTTTTGTTTACACTTCTTTTTTCACAAATCTCGACACCCCGAGAGACTAGGGTTGCATGGTGCAATGCATACGGGGTACGATACCAGGCGTTTTGGAAAGTCAGCTTTTGGTTCTAGTGCTGGGAAAGGGGTTCCGGTTTGCGCTTCTGGCTCAGATTTCTTCCTGTACTACAATTTTGCTTTCTTCGGTCTTCTCTTGTTTTTCATTGCAGCTTTCTTCCAGTTCAACCACCATACATTGTGCATGCCAGTGTCACAGTTTTTTTTTTTTTTTTTTTTTTTTTTTTTTTTTTTTTGTGCCCTCATCTCTGCGCTGGAAGTAGGGATGGGACATAATTGGACAGGTCAAGGGACGGGACTATGGTTGATAGTAGAGCACTGTGAGCTTCGTGGCCACGCTGCTCATAGCGAACGGCCCATCGATGGATTCCTTTTCTCGGGTCATGATGCTTCAAGCTAGTCTGGTACTAGGCTTGGCCGCTCCTAGCAAATTCTCATGGGGAACGTTGTGATGTTACTTGGTCAAAAGCATGACAACAATTTCAGTGCATAGACATACAGATGTCACTACCTATCCATAACAATTTTCTGCATTCAATTCAACTGAAAGCACTCGGGGCCTTAGCATCACGATGCCGCAAGTGGTTGAAGTTTCAAAATAGCGACAGTAGAAAGTTGTGTCCCAGTACGGTAATCGCAGCTTGGCTGATATCTATTTTCTGTTACTGTGCCGTATACATGCCCCCTTCAAGTAGGCTGGCTGTTTCTCGAGCAATTTCACCTTCGGGATCCGCCAGAGCTCAATCGCCGGGACTAAGTCCATAGTGATTGGTCTACGTATTATCGATCATCCTGACCGTCATTGCTGGGAGTGCTCAATGGTAACTGAGGAGCTTGTCGAGCTAAGACAACCAACTGCGAAACGGTCCTTGCGCGCTTAGGCGCTTGATGTGAAGTTGCACGATGTTATGTACAGGCAGCCGTCATTCGGTGCTCGAATAGTCGACTCGGTGTCTCGGTTCAGCCAAATGATTCCACATGATGATGTTGCCCATGTTGTTAGTAGCTAGGTTTGGTTATTCAGACGGCACTGTGGTACACTAGGTATGTAGTACGAATAGGTGCCTTTTTTTCTTGTCTTCTCTAAGGTACACTAGGGTCCCTTTCTGGACGGGATGCCAAGCTTTTTCATGGGTTGCGTTGGGAAAGTGGAGACTGCCGGCTTGGTGGGTCGTGATGGGCGGTGATGGCCCGTAAATACCCCTCCTGTAAAACTTGTAATCTGATTGGGTAAAAGCGGGCGCTTCCGACCCTTCTTCTGGAATCTGGGGGTCTCGAATGGGATGATGTGATAGCTGCGGGACACGACACCCGATGAACACCACGATAACGACCACACCCTCTCTGTTCCCTAGCACGCACACTTTTTTTTCTCACGTTGGCATGCTCTATATGTTCCTGACCAGCGAAGCTTGAGAATCCATACTTCAATACCACACACCACCACCATCTCAAAATGACCTTTTGTCATCTTTGGAATGCGTGGCAGCCACATGGTTCCCGTGCGCACCCTTTTCAGATTCCGTCCATCTGGAAGCTACTATGGCTGCACCACCGCACCGGTCTTACTAATGGTTGGTGACAAACGCCATCTTTGACACGCCTTTGACGGGACGCCGGAACATCATATGCCGCTGGCACGATCTGAAGCTTAGTAATTTGCACAATCAAACTCCAGGGTCGTCTTCAACCTCACCTGGGAGTTAAGGAGATCGCCAACTCTACCCCAATTCCCAAACCTCGACAGGCAGGAGCCACACCAACTAAGCAGGCAGTGATATTTCGCGGACTCACCTCGCAGCAGTCATTTGAACAAAGCTTCGGCAAAACTTCCTACTCGGTCACTCCCTCGAGGCAATTGCATTATCCGGCAGTATACATAGGCCACCTGTTCTGTCATCTCATGTTATCCTTACTTCCAGGTTCCTTCCTATCTACCGTGTCCTAGTTTACATGACGATTCATACGAGACTGATGTATCGTACCCTTGTTGCATCACGTTGTTCAACCGGTCGTTCGTTTCGAAAGGTACACAAAGAGGTCACCAACTACAAGTTTCAAGGCATTCCATATTATCCGAGGATTCACCGTCGAGCGTACGAAATGTGCAAGGAACTTTTGAAATCTCCAACTGCCAATCGGACTGGCTCATAGCGAGGATACTGATTATCTACAAAGTACCTACTCACAGTCCGGTAATGAAACATAGGTATCGCCCACATGGATGTAGCAGATCTTGCGTGGAGGCTTTTCAATTGCTTCCAGACACCACCGTGATCAGGTACCTACCAGGTACCCCACTGCCGTCCCAAGAAGCATCCGAAGCGAGACGGATGTCTCACTGCCTCTTTTCACTCCCAGGGTCGATCACATAGTAACGGTATCACCAACTTCCCGCCCGGGGTTACTATGCACCCTCGATACCTTTTTAGCATGTGCCTTACATGGCCGCATGGTATGCCTGACGTTCAAGTCGAGTCAACCTTACCGTCCCGATTTGTCATACCCGAGGATGGACCGTGGCTTTTGTGTCAATAAGATCATACCTATCCTAGCTTTCTAGCCTCATAGCCCACCTACCGAGTCTACTAAAGATACATATACTGTAAGTTATGCGGCTCAAATTCGAGGGTCGTTGATTGCTGGCTCGCCTTACCCTTGTTTCCCGGCTGCCTGATTGGGGGTTGCGCTTCAGCTCTGTTCAGCTCGGCCTTGGCAAGCTTGCTGTTTTGTTTTGTTTTTTTGTTTTTTTCGCCTGTTGGGGTTCGACAGAGTTGGGTAGGTACCTAGCCTAGTGGCTGGGTGGTGGTTGGTTACAATGATGGTATTTGGTGCTTTTCGTTTATTTTGCTCTACCAAAGTTGTCTGCCTGTGACTATTGAAATTACCTATATCCACCGACGTGTTTGTTCAACCAAATGACATGAGGTCGGGGGCGGCTTTAATTTCGCTGAGCCACCTCACACTATCTATAAACAAAACATCCAGCATCGCAACCAAACTCTTCATCACTCAACTTCTAGCGCATATTTCATACTGCCTCAATCATTTCCAGCCTGCTATCATTCTGCACTCTTATGGGTATATCTTTATCCTGCTGCCTGCAACGAACCAGTCTGCAAGTCAATTTGCTAGGCAACAGGCACAATGTACCATGCACAATCATGAAAATCGCAATGCAAAACTGGGCCGAGGATCTTTTGGCTCATACAGACCTGCTCGACACGAACCGTACAGGTATGTAGTGCATCGCAGAAGTTGAACACCCTCGTCAAGAAAAAATACCCTGACCAAATTAGGTAGGAGACTATATGTATTCAGTAATGAGCATTTCGATACTCTGCGGCTCGTACATCGCAGCGACCAAGCTTTCTAAGTAACTTTCCTATTCCGGGTCCCAAGTTGAGGACTTCCAGAATCAGCTACAGGAAATGCTGATTACAGAAAGTCGCGAATCGCAAATCACTACAAGCGCGCAAATGTTTTACTTAGGTACTTAACTGCAAGTGTTTCTTAGACACTCGTCGTGCCAACGCTACAGCCGCGCTTATCGCGGTACCAAGTTTGCTTGAGTTTGGTATGACCAACATTGCAAGGTCACACACACACAGGTTGTAAATCAAAGAAGCCACCTCAGGTTGCACAAAACGCAAGCCGAGTTGGTACCCGTATACTGGGACCGGACCGTTACGGTAACAGTAATCGACGGTAACAGTAACGGTGCCGGTGACGGTGCCGGTAGTATTGCGTACCTTTAGTGACAGATTATGTGACGGCTTGATCCGGACCTGATACGTCTTTGATGAAGCGATCACTGTCGCGGTTATGTCTATACACAGTACTGAGTACCTAGACTGAGATTTATGCAGCGTGGGAGTATGGTATGCTGAAGTTGATTGGTGCTTAAGTATCGCCCGATTAATGTCCGGCTATTGATAGTGGTCAGTAATGTTGGACAACTTTCAACGAATGTACTCAGCTTAGGCTTGGAGTGCCAGATGGCCCGTAGACTTTGAGAGACATGGTGGATGAATGTAGAGGAAGTGCTTCGTTGATCTAGACCTCTCTGCTATAGGTTGGTCTCTTGTCCCTTCTCTCAGCTTGGTAGGTTATGAAAAACACCGGTTGATGAGAAATGGATTCGAAGAACTTCTTGTGAAACTGACAGCAAGGAGAGGTCGGGGTATATGCCTACTAGGTAGAAGCATAGGAAATCAAAGACTCTAACTCTGAGAACGAACTTCGCGGTTTGCCAGTAGCTAGGTAGAAGGTGGAATCTTTGTCAGCACTCAACGAGTAGGTTCTAGAGAATCAGCCGAGCTCAAGAGGTAGGGTGATAATTCGTCAGTATTATAGAACAGAGTCAGCGTTAACAATTCTTACGTGAACCATTTTGGACTCTGCCGGATCAGCTAATAGACAAGTTGACAATGTCTTTGTATTCATCAGCGGATAAGAGACCCAAACAGAGGATGGCACGAATATACCTGACACTAATATGTTCATATTGAAGAAACAATAAAGAGCAAAATGTGAACACTCTGAGAGGGAATGTTCAGAACGGGGCATGTTTGAACAAAGCTTCCAGAAGAGAGAGGGAAAAAGATTTACAATGGTCATTCGTGCGACGTGGGCCTGATTCGAACAGACGCTCCCGAAGGAACAAGATTTCTAGTCTTGCGCATTAGACCACTCTGCCACCACGCCTAGTGATTGTTGTTGACTAGAGATTCGATATTGTGGTCTATCAACAAGCCGTATGTTTGCTGCAAATTGCGTAGGATAGAATTCGAGTCTGCGTGGGCAGCATGATATTGATTCGGTCCTTTTGAGTGTCCCTGTGCCGTATAGAAGAGAAAGAAAGACGTTCATAACGTGATCACGAACTTTCCGACTACTACTTGGCTGTAGAGTTGGAGATTTGAGTGCTGCAACCCATATTAACGCGTTAACAGTCGTCTGATGCATAGATTAGTTGGAAGGATTGCGCGGCGGCCGCGGGGGAGGATCAAGGTACGGAGAGCAAGTCGCTTGCAGCAACGGATGAGATGCGTTGTTCGGGAAGCACGAGCTGAAGTCGAGTTGAAGAGATTCGAATTGACGCCGCGGTTGGAGAAGATGTTTCAAGAATTGAAACATTTTGATGAAAGAGCGGGATGTGATGAGGAAGGTGGTGTGTCGATAAGAATATTCAGTTGATCGGCGCATGCAGAAGAGATCGAGGGCGGGCGCAGCGGACACAGCGCAACATCCGCTGTCCGCGTGGTGACATCATCAGCCATGCATTGAAAGATGTAGGGACGGGAGTTTGGCAAACTCAGGACAAAATACAACTCGCACTTTCTTTGGTTTTTAGAGAGCCATCGCAGCAAAATCCTAATAATGAAGAACCTGTTCATCGCGATTGCGGAATTTCAGTATGAAGTACAGTCGGGTTTTTACGCCGGACCGACCCGCGAATTCGCAGAACAGTACACTAAGCATTCCTCGAAATGCTATAATAGATTCAGGGTTTAGAACAATTTTTTATTATCACTAGGCGTGGTGGCAGAGTGGTCTAATGCGCAAGACTAGAAATCTTGTTCCTTCGGGAGCGTCTGTTCGAATCAGGCCCACGTCGCACGATAAACATTGATAACTTATTTTTGGTTCTCCTTGTTCCCGGTACATTTCCTTAATCCCTTCTACATCCTTTTTCTTAATCATAGTAGCACAGCCGATACCAGTCCTATATGTACGTATTTTTAGGGAGAAAAGAAAAAAGACTTCGAATTTTATCCCCTATAAAGTTGATGAAGTCGTGGTATGACCCTACCCATTCGGTCAGGAACAACAACATTCTCCCCATTAGTTCCAAGTTCTTGCCGAGTTTGAATGCTGTTACTTTCAAACCTGTATGATTACATTATGCACTGAGGTAGCTAAGTACTGAGGAAGCTGGTACATATAATATGGTGGAATGTAGTAAAGGTCATGCCAGTGTATGTGATATCTGCTATGATAACAGACGACGCTGATGATAGCTGCCCTAAAACTCTCTGTCGATTCTATGCCTAAAGCCAAGCTGCCATGGCCGTCCATGACTAAGCTGATCGGACCTGTCTTGTTAAGTATCCTAATACTGATGTTCGCAACGTTCACTCTGGATGGGAGGAACGCCCAGTAGCCGTCCCTGCTTGCAACCGTACCTGAGTGGGAAGTAGCACCGCCGAGATTGACGTTATATGACAGGAATGAGCCTACGTTCGTACCCAAGATACTCCAACAACATTCACAACCTCAAACATCTCGTAGAATTTCTATAGATATAGAGTACATGACGACATTGTTCGAAGTATATACCCTACGGTATAGAAAACATGATTAAGACGATCCAAGATAGACATAACCAACCACGTTCTTGCCGACAGTGGCATGGGTTTGCTTCCTCCTTCCAGTCACTGTATCGTCAGCCATAACAGCAAATATCCACACAGATCAACATAAAATCAAACGTCCTTGGCATCAGATGCAGAACTCACCAATATCCAGTCGGAAAACACGCGACATGCGAAAGACCGTCAATCGTCTATTACACAAAGAAATGTTAGTGAGCCCGGATCGAACAAAAACGTTGGATACAATAGCCTTGCGAACGTGCAGTTTGAGACGCCCAAGGTGTCGAAACACACTGGGTTGACGATGGACAGGTGTGGTAGTGGGTTGGTTATCTCTGATTGTGTGACTTCATAGTTTTGGTTTCTGTTTCCGTTACCTTCCCCTCGGTACTGCTGGTTGATGCTTCGTTTTGCTTTCGATGACTGGCTGGCTTACCGACTGACTGCAGCAGACCTTCACCAGTCGACTTGGAAGTGTTCAACTAATAGTACATGCCAAGAGGGCCAAAGTCAGGCCCTCCAATCTCAACATCATCACGACGACCTCCGCCATGAGCGCCGCTGCCAAAGGCTTCGAAACCAAGTTCCTCTGTTGTCCAATATGCCGCTATCGCCCCTCCCCTACCTCCTCTAAATGTCATGTCTCGGCTTGATATCGTGCTAGCCGAAATCTAGCTTATATTCAATACGCCTCTTATGAACATCATATCATTCTGACACACCGCAGGCAACTTGTCACAATTTGGGTCGTGCTACCTGTTATCGGTCCATGACATTGTAGGAGGCCCAGAGAGCAGATCTGTGGATGACCACATGGTTCCTGTCAACCGAGCGCTGACGCGGGGCGCGGTTATACCTGTCTTTGTCGTTACTGTACCGATGGGAAGCGCAAAGACTGAGTGATGGGTCGTCATATGATGAATTGGCTACCAGGCCGCGCCCGCGCTCGTTGTTTGGTCCCGTTGCCTTGCCCTGGCAAGGGCCATCGGCCTGCTGGAGACAGAAATAGACGTCGAAGGCGCGATCCAGCGTGTACTAATAAAAGGTGCAGCGTTTGAAGCAACATAGGCCCCAATCAGCCAGTTTGGCCAAGTGCATTCGAGGAGAAGACCGCGAACGGCCGCAATGTCCGGGAGTTTTGTTAATGCCTCGTTCAAACTGCGGTCTGCCACGAAACCGCAGACGTATAGAGAGAAGTCGGGCTCTTGGCGTTTTTTCTTCTTTCCTTAAAAAGGAAAATGCCAAAAAAATAAAAATAAAAAACACCTACAGACTGACTAGCGTTATAGTCTTCGTATTGTGGGATGGCTAAGGTGAAATAGCTCCCGCTGTGCGTGCCTGTGAGCAGGATGACTAAAGCTGTGGACTCTGGCCAGGTCAGCATGTAATGGAAAAGAGCGAGGATCTTGCGTTTGGGAACGAGGGGAGAAGCTCCTTGATGAGTATATCTGTAGTATATATGGGAGTATCCGCGGACTCATAGGTTTTCTATGCTAGAGACTGGCTTTGCAAGGGCGAATACTAGAGCCTTTCCTCGTATGTGTGTTATATTTTGAAACTCTACTGCTGACATCAGGGTAGAGCTACGAGATCCAATGAGTGCAGCCTTCAAGTTATTACCCTCAACGGCGAAGTGATGAAGTACAAGCAAACCAATACCGGATGGGATAATGCCGTTGGTGTCGATGTCAACACCATACCTCTACTCACAATTGGGCAAAGACGAATCCACAACGAGGAAAAGCGCCAGTGCTGTCAGACAGACTAGTGTCAACGACCACCGCACACTCAAAGAAGGTAAATCCTATGTGACGGTGACGGAAGAATCGTTCCAGCTTGATAATCGTAGGGTAACCGTCAAATGCCGGGAGTGGTCCTGCAGTCTCATGGCTCACTATTTTTGGAGCTGTTGTGTTGTTGAGTTGTGTATTTTCGTTGTACTTGTTTTGTGTTGGTAACAGCCGGCCTATGGTAGATCATACGGTAATCATCACAGTCATGTCTGAACGGTTCCCGGTCTCTAATTTGTAGTTGCAGGGACGATCGCATTGAGAACAAGGCGTACTTGAAGAACTGACATTCGATATCAGCATACACGAAGGGAAAAGTTCCCATGCAGTGGCATGTATAGACGCGCGTCTGAACGGGAGAATCGTGCATTCTACTAGGTGTGAATCGATAAAGTGAAAGATGTACTCAAGGGGCGATACAGTATGGTACAGGATGGGTAATGCGATGCGACGGGACGGGATATATAAGGTATGTGCAAGTGGAGTAGTGCAGACGTTGGAGACAGTCCCGGCTGGCATCCGCTGTCGACCAAGCGTCCAGTCGGCACGAACGTCGACCGAGCTTCCTGGGCACGCCATCTCTGCGCATGTGAAATGTACCTCGGCGCATTGCCTCCCGTCACAGACAAGCGTCATCGCATCCAACATAGACGCCTGCGAACCAAGATGATATCTGAAACTCACGCCAGATCCAATTCCCCGGGTGTTTTGCGCAGCCGGTTGCTTGAATCGAGTAGCTTAATTCGTTGGCTGATCCCGGAAAGCCGCCTGCTCGTGAAAGGTTGACCTTCGCTAGAGGTCTGCCCATGGGGAACCCTTGTCATCTCGTGTCCCTCATGGTTTATATAATGTCACCCTCCCCATTTTCCCCTTTGCTGCCACCCCGTTCCATTTGTAGCCAACATTATTCTTTACTATCCGTATACCTCATCCACTGTTGTTCACTTTACCTTTTGCTTCACTGATTCAACCAACCCGTCCAAATCTTTCACGATGTCTCTCAAGAACGGTACGTCTAGCGAAGTACCAAACGCGCTCACACCCTTTGCGCTCCTGCTGTAGTTGTCGTACCCGCCGTGATGGCGCAATACTTCCCGAGTGTCCCTGGAACCGATTCAGTGCTGACCGTGGCCTTGTATTGAATTTAGACAAGTTCCCATCCTCCGCCGCCTTTGACGCTATCAACAGCGCTCTCACCGGCAGCGACGCTGACCGGAAGGACGCCATCAAGCAGGGCAACGCCGTCTTCGCTTTTGTCCTCAAGAACGCTGCCGGCGAGACCGCTGAGTGGCACATTGACCTCAAGAATAAGGGCGAGGTTGGCAAGGGTCTTGGCGAGAAGCCCACCGGTCAGTTTCCTACCACTTGCCCATCCATTTACCTTTGCCCTTTTAGTCGTGCCTCGATGCTGTGTTTTTGCACAATGATGATGAGACTAACAAAATCGGGCGTGATCAAGTCACCCTGCTCCTTTCCGATGCCGACTTCGCCAGCCTCGTTGCCGGCAAGGCCAACGCCCAGCGCCTCTTCATGTCCGGCAAGCTCAAGGTCAAGGGCGATGTCATGAAGGCCACCAAGCTCGATCCCATCCTCAAGAAGGCGCAGACCAAGGCGAAGCTCTGAATGTTTTCAATCCTACAAGCTAGCGAGTCACAAAAAAAAAAAACCAATAAAAAAAGGGAAAATCACGAAACAACATTCCATGATACACCGTCGCTTCAAATAACACAAACAATGGCGTTGTGGTTCTATGATCGTGTGGGGTTTGGGCCAATGGTTGGCTATCTGTAACGTGCACTGATTGGGGTGGGATGGTGACGGTGCCAGTTGTGTGTTTCGTGTTGTTGTGCTGTACACAACTAACTACCCGTCAGGAGGGGGAAGCTTTCGGGTATAGCCAGCGGCTCTTTACAGAATGCGCATCATATCCAAATTGTCCGTATTCTTCTGTGCCTTGATAATCGCGACTTTCATCCCGACGTCTTTCGCATGTTTTAGTTGCGGATCGTCCAATGTTGTCATTGACATGTGACAGTGCTCATCCAACGCCAAACCACATGCCACCCATGAACTTGCAAAGTTGGGCTAGGGTTGGCAAGATGTAGTTAGCCGAACCCAGTTCGTACCGGTATTCTGAGGAAGCGGGCTGTCAGCAGTGTGTCCAACGACTTGTAAGTATGGCGCATGACATTTGTGTCGCGTTGGTGAGCCATCCATAGCCAAGATTGCGAGGTGTTCGTGCCCTTCGCTTCCAGACTGTAGGTGGTAAGAGAGAAAGGGATGGGTGCGGTTCGTGCGCGGTGGCTTCGCGTCGGTTGCGACTCATTCCTTAGTAACCTACACGCTTCTTTCGACTTTCTGCACAGCAAAGGGACGCCCCAGAAGATATGGTCCGACAAAGAGAAGAGGGGCTCACGATGGCGGCCGATGGCTTGATGATTGGTTCGGCAGGCACTGCGATCCAGTCAGAACTCGGGACGTTCCACTGGCAGGAAACCACGCCTGGGTCCGTGCACAGCAGCCAAGAGAATCGCAACAGTGCACGTCCATTGGCGCACGCTGCAGTCATCGATCCCTCTTTGTGTCGCGGCGGTGTTCTTCTGGGGATGGGTGGCCCGTGCACGAGGATGCAATGCGGTGAAAGCAAGGTGGTTTCCTGTTCCCGCCCATCCAAAGTGGCCACTGACCTACGATTTCTGCAGGCCGCCCTTGTCGCTAGCACACAGCGAGCGACGTGACCTACGTAGCGTAGGTAGGGTACACCTCCTCCCGCCTCTATCCAGACACCTACCTTAACTGCAGTTTTTTTTTTCTAGTTTTTTTTATTCTCACGGTCGTCCGCCACGGCGCCATCAAGAAACACGAAGTGCTTGAACCGCCAGGCCTTGAACCAGTGCAGGTTGTCATCTTCCATTCACGCTTTCCTGTGGACAGATACACCAACCCATCATCAACTTTATCCCATTTCCGGGCCAGCATTCATCCACTTACATCTATCCATTGCCGTCCATTTTGCTTTGTTGACAGACCCAAGTCGGTCTTTTGATGCCCGCCCTCCGCCCTCGTCCCTTCGCTGCTGTGACGAGCTTCCACCAAACGGTACTCCTCATCTAACGGTCGCGCAAGCCCTGTCGCTACTTCTGTAAAGTAGCAGCCATCGATCAGTGTCGGTCACGGACTTCACACACGGTTACGGTCGGCGTGTTTTATCCTTCATTCCCGTTTGAAAGCAAGCCGAAGCCCCGAGCTCTCCCACCGCTGCCACGCCGTTGCTGGTCGTAGATCACCGACCGCCTTGTCGCGCAACCCCCCAAAAATTTCCCACGCTTTTCCAAGTTCCCACACAAACCCCTCAACCACCACGTCGAGCAGCATCCCGTCCCCCTCGCTTCCTCGTCCGTTGCGACGCGCCCACAAACGCGCCGATACCCATCGCGGGTTCCTGTTTTTGCACGACGGCGACCGCGAGTCCTTTTCGAGACCCGCCTTTGTGACTCGGCTCTGGAATATCAACACCACCACGCCACCTACCTGCCCGCCTCGGCTTCCCGCCTATTCCTAAAACTCACATCTCTGCGCTAGTCCATCGACCACATTGGTCGGCGAACCGCCCAGTCTCGTCGCAATGGATTCACAACCGAACAAAAGACGTAGCATCTTTGGCCTGGCCACCAATCTCTTTCGCGGCTCCTCTGCGCCCGCCGACGACTCCGATTCCAAGACTGAGTCCCCCCAGCAGAATGGTGTCACCAAGGCCCAGTCCGTCCCGCGCATCGACTTCAACAGCGCAACGCATGAAAGCCCTGCCAAGCGCGCGTCTGATGCGCAGTTGGCATCCCGCAAGCTCATCGGCCGCCCTCAAGGCCCGTCCAGCAAGCTTGCCCAGTCCTTCACCAGCACAGATTTCACAGAACTGTCATCGGCGCCGCAAAAGAAGATCACATTCCATACTGCTTCGGCGGCCGGCGCAACGAGAAGGATGCCTGGCGACAATCCCTACAAGTTACCTTCCTTCACAAATGCACCCAAGGGTCCCGTTGTCAACGGAAACGGTGCCAAAGCAGCCAGCTTTTCTGGAACCGGCACGAGCACGGCGCCAAGCAACATCTTCCGTTCTGGCACTCCTTCCCTTTATCAGCGGTCCGGCGGCACGGCCTTTGCTCCTCGCATCGTTCCTGGCGGCCTGAAGAGCAGCCTCCCCCAAAGCACCCCCGGTCGCACTTCGCGCGGTACAACCGCTGAGCTCCTTGGCGCCGTTCCGGTCAACACGGAGCTTTTTAAGATGAGAATCCCTGAGCCTCCTCATCACCTGACCGGCGAGGTGCTGGCTAAAGAAGTCCCAGATGATCCCAACAGGGCCGGTTCCATTTATGCCGACGAGTTTTTGGCACACTACTGTCCGCCCGATCTCGATGAGCAACAGAAGAAGCAGTTTTTCTGCATCCTCGACTTGAGGCGACTCAAGTATGCCGCCGATGAGATATTCACCAAGAAGGATTGGAAAATCAATATTCTTAACTTTGCAAAGGAGTATGAGAAAAGCCGTAGCTTAATCATGCTGCGGTATGGCTTGTACGAATTCAAGACGGTTAGGGCTTCGGAAGAAGTCAAAAAGGAATGGATGCAAAAACATGGAATCGCAGAATCCGAGGAAGAAGCCAGCGCATCTTCGAATTTGAAGACACCGGCTGGCTCGAAGAGAAAGGCCGAGGAGGATCTGTCGCCAATTGACGGCGCTCTAAAGGCTTCTACCACCGCAGGTAACAAGCGCCCGCGCGCTCCAGAAGTGACCAGCCCTTCGCCAATCAAGCAAAAGCCTAAGCGCAAGGCCTCGACGGTTGGATCGCCGGATGAAACCCAGCCAGCCAAGCTGCAGAAGGCCTCGGGAACCCCAACCAAGGCGTCTTCTGCCACCAAGTCTGTCTTTGAGAGCATTGTCAACAACACGCAAACCGCGACAGTGAAGCAGGCTGCGACTGGTGCCGCCAAGGCTACCACGACCAAATCTGCGCCCAAATCTGTATTCGAAACTGGTCCCAAGGTTCCTGCCTCCTCCGAGAACATCTTTGGTCATCTTTCCGACAGCAAGAGCAGCAACGATGATGCCGATACGGATAGCGATGCCGAGACCGTTTCCAATGTTCACGACGATGAGGGTGAGCCCGAAGCTCAGCGTGATGGGTCTGCCAGCACTGGTGTTGCTACCCCGCAGCTTGGACTGGGAAGCCAAGCAGCGGTGAATGGAGGGTCTAGTGCTTCCTCAGACGCCGAAGGGAGCTTCCAGGGACGCAGCATTTTCGACCGTATCACCAGAGGATCCGACGGACAACCGATCCGAAAGCCCGTTCAAGATGGAAAGTCTGATTTGTTTTCTGCCACTCTCAAGGAGGACCGACCTCTCGTCACAACTCACGAACAAGCCTCTTCCCCTGCTCCGGTCAACAACACGTGGATCACGGAAACACCCATCAAGTTTTCCTCTGCCCCCAGCAACTCGTTCGGGGCTGCAACATCTAAGCTTGCTGCCTCGAGCAACCTCTTTGGAGCCCCTGCGGTTCAGAAGGCAGAGGAACTCGCTCCCAGCAAGGAAGCCGCTCAGGGCTCGGAACCCAAGAGTCTTTTTGGTGTTCCTTCCAAGAAGACCGATGAGCCTATTACCGAAGCCTCCAAGGCACCGACGGCTTCGCTGTTCTCGTTCGGGACAAAAACCACTAATACTCCTGCTTCCACGTCCTCCCTCTTTGGTACTTCTGCACCCACGGCCCCCGAACCGGCTGTTACGAGCTCGCTCTTCGGCTCGGGCGCCAGCACTCCTCTCTTTGGCCAAGCAAAGGACAAGCAGATGTCCAACGAGACCACGCAAGCTCCCTCCTCTCTCTTCGGTGCTAAGCCTGCAGAGCCCGCAACGACTGAAGCCTCCAAGCCCTCGGTATTCCAGTCGAACACGCTGTTTGGTAGTGCTCCGGTAGCCAGCGAATCACCGAAGACGCAATCCACTAGCCTGTTCGACAAGCCTGCGGCGGCTGAAACGCAAGCCGCGCAAGCTCCGGCTTCCTCGTTGTTCGGGGCCAGCGCGTCAAAGCCCGCCACGTCCAACTTGTTTGGAAGCGCGACTCATGCTCCTGGAGCAGAGGAGCCGGCGGCAAAGAAGATTGCGTTTGGCAGTACTGAAACCAAGCCCGCCGCCTCTATATTCAGCTTTGGCTCTACCACCCCCGCTGCCGATGTTGCCAAACCTGAGGCTAAGGGTCTTTTTAGCACTACCAATGGCGCTACACCTGTTACGGAGGCTAACAATCTTTTTGGCGCCAGCACTACTCCGGCTCCTGCCACTGAAGTCAAGAACTTGTTTGGCGGTACGGGCATTGCGGCCCCTGCTAGTCAAACCAAGAGCCTTTTCGGCAACCCTAGCGCACCCGCAACGGAGACTAAGAGTGTGCTTGGCAATGCTACTACTCCTGCTGCTGAGACCAAGAACCTCTTTGGCAACACCAGTATCACTGCCCCTGCAGAGACCAAGAATCTGTTCGGCAGCGCCTCTACCTCAAGCGCACCCTCAGACTCGAAGCCTCTGTTTGGCGCGACCACTAGCCATTCCGAAGCCTCCAAGTCTCTCTTTGGTGCCTCCAGAAATCAGCCCGAAGCTTCCAAGTCTTTGTTCGGTGCTACCAGTAACCAACCTGAAAGCCCCAAGCCAACTTCCATTTTCGGACACGACAACCTTGCTCCTGCGCCTGTTTCTGCTTCTTCGAGCTTCACCTTCGGGTCCACAACGGCTCCGGGAACTACTCAACCTGTTCCAGCTGCTACTTCTAGCTTTACCTTTGGCTCCGGTTCTCCCGCTTCTACACCTCAGCCAAGCGCCAGCTTTTCCTTTGGTATCACCCCTGCTTCGCAGTCTTCGCAGCCTTCGCAGCCCGAACAGAATGGTAACATCTTTGGAGCCAATACTTCGTTCACATTCTCGGCTGGAGGTAATGATGGCGCTGCTATCAACAATCCTTTTGCTTCCGGAGGCGCCGCTACTCCCACCTCGTCATCGTTCACCTTTGGTCAGACAGGTGGTGCCTCTGCGCCGTTTGTCTTTGGGCAAAGTAGTCAAAACACTCCATCCATCACCTTTGGCGGTGCGCAGGACTCTACACAATCAAATGGCAGCTCTAACATGTTCGCCTTTGGTGGTCAACAGCCCTCTGGGGGTGGATCCATGTTCAACCTGGCGCCGCCCGTAGGGGGGACATCAACAGGTACTGGTAAGTTGAGACCTCGACCGCGACGACGTTTCTAGCCGGTGAATTATCATTAATCGACCGCAACGACTAGATTCCCCCAAAACATTCGGCGGTGCCTCAAGCTTGGCCACGACGCCGGCTTTGGGAACACCAGAGCCAGTGGCCGCCGAGTCCAAGGATGCTCAAGGAACGCACGCTGACGGGGATGAGGCACCACAGGAGCAAATCTCGCTAGTCGAAGGCGGCCCGGGGGAAGAGGACGAGTCCGTCGTGTATGAAGTTCGTGCCAAGGCGTATAAGCTCGTCGCTCCCCACGACGATGACGACGATGAAGGCTCCAAGGAGAAGAAGCCCTCCGTGTGGAAGACGCAGGGAGTCGGCCCCCTACGTCTTCTCAAGCACAAGAATACCGGTGCGGTGCGCATGCTGATGCGTGTCGAACCCCGCGGCAATATTGCGCTCAACAAGATCATCCTCCCCAACTTCACCTACAAACCCGAGGCTTCGGCCCCCAAGAACATCAAGATCACCACGGCGACGGACGATGGCAAGGGTTTGGAGACTTGGATGCTCACCACGAAGACCACTCAGGCTTTAGCTGACGCGCTGGAAGAACATAAAAAGGCAAATGAAAAGAAGGACTAATAAATCCGCCCGGTGGACAACGATGAATGGATGAATTGGTCAGTTTAAGGTGATGGATAGCATAGGAAGAGTTGTTTGCAAAAGAAAAAAGTTAGTAGTTCGCAGCATTTGTATCGTCTTTGTTCTGTTGTCAGTTATTTACTGTTTTATCTTTTTTGGGGTTTCAATGGGGTAGAAGCGGAGTGTTCTTCTTGGACTGGACAACGAAATGAATGCAAGGCGGTGCCGTCGGTGGTCATGGTCGGCGTCAATGATGGAGGTGGTGAGGTTTGCACACTCTAAAACTCAGGCAAGGTAAGGTATGAAACTCGCTTGGGGTCTGCTTTTTTCCACTACACGTATCTTCCTTCTGCTATGCATTAGATGGACGGAAGGATCGTCCAGTGTTTTGATGTCACGATACTCTTTTTATGTTCCAAGCAGTCCTTCTCATCGATCTCGCGAGCATGTGTTCGTTACCTTTTGTTTTAGTTCGTTGCATTTTATCAGTCCTTCGTCCCTCTATCTTCAGAGTCAGAGTCAGAAAACTGGAATCACTATTATACGTATTGGGCCCAGCATTATCGTTTTTATTTTATTTTTATATTTCTTTGCGCGTCTTTCTAATGGCTGGCTATCTCTCTACACCGCGAAACATTTTCATTCAACAATTGCCGACTGTGTCTAATTGTGGTTCTCAACAAGTTCGGTCCCTTGGGTCCTCTCATGATAGAAAAGGTTGAAATCGCTTGGGGGAAGTCAAAGAAGAGAAGTGTGGGAGGCGAGGAAGGCGCAAGAGCTGCTAGAGAGGTGAAGACAGCCAGGGAAACAAAACAACAGAAACGAGCACGGAGCATGTTTCGGAAGCAGCACTTCTTCAGACAGTGTTGCAGGTACGGCAAAGAGAATGTATCTAATGGTGCCGTGGTCATCCCGTCACTCAGGGGTTTTTTTTTTTTTTTTTTTTTTTTTTGGTTTTTTTTGGAGTGGATTCTTCACCCTTTTGAACAGCATTCATACGTGGAGCTTTAACGTGAGGAACGAAAGGGGTTTGCCAGTTACATGAACACAGTTCATGTTCTCTATAACAAATATCAGTTTTTTCCGAATTTGTTCTTTTTTTTTTATGTCATCGCTTTGTGTTTGTTGATATCATTTCGTTACCTTACTCAGTGAGTTATATTTGTGAGCCAGGCAAGGTAGGCGGTCGAGGTTCTTTTTCACCTACCTTCATTCGTTTCCCTCCTGCCCCCTTTTTTCTTCTTTGCAATGGCCCGTGATTATATCCCATTATTCCTTCCGTGGCGTCACACCACCTTTAACTACTGTCCTATTCGCCTCGTACCACACCAGAGACCCTTCTGAAGATCTCTTCTCATAGAGGTCGCATTTTGTTTGCCTCCAAAACTGCTCTGAAGGTTCCTCGCACCAGTCGCAGTTATCATGAGCGTCACTTCCCCAGTACCATGTGAGCTGTGTCTCGCTTTGATTTGCTAGTAGATCGTTGTCATTTTGAAGAAAAAGGACGACAGAGGAAGACAGTAACAAGCTTACAGAACGTCGGCTTGTTCCACATGCTTTCCTCACAACGCCCGTTCCGGGTTGATGAGACCCTTCAATTCAAGGGACGGAACGAGAAAGAAGGAACCTCAAAGGTGTTTAGTAGTGCGGTGGCACAGACTGTGATGAAGACTGATGTGTAACGCAGGCGTTATCGTTGTCATTGTTAGATGATCCAGATGATGGGTTAGGTGGAAGGGAGGGAGAAGTTGCCCCTAAGGCTGACGCAGAATTGACCGCCGCCTCAAATGCGGGAGCGGCGGCAGGCGAGGGGGTGGGAGAATAGACAGTAGCAGGTTCGTCATGCTGCTCTGGACTTGTTTCCTCACTAGTAGTAGGCTGCTGCGATGGAGAGTTGGCAACCGTTCCCATTATCCCTAGTGGAGGCGTTTCTTCGTATGCAGGTGGTGGTACCTGATCTTGATCTGTCACTTCGGGCGCCGGGCTGTGGATGATACTGTGTCCCGGACTAGGGGAGGGATACCTAGTCATGCTTGGAGATGTCGGCGCAGTAGTCGCGGCACTCTGGGTCATGCTGGTGCTCAAAAGGCTGGTGCTGACACTACTATATCCTGACTGGCTCAGGTGACTCTGGCTGTGTATCCCAGATCCGTTCTGATGGTAGTAATGTACCGGCGGGGGTGGCTGTAAACTCGCCTGTGACCCCGATGGTGGCGACGATGGAGTTTGTTGCGAGAAGGTGGTATGGCAATTCCAGGGAGCCATGTTTCGCATTTCTACACCGACGTACGCAGCACTACTGGTTTCTTCGCCGCCTGCTGACCCTGCCGCTGTTCCTGCACTTGCGGCTTGACCCGCCGACGCTCTGTTTCCGTAGCCATGATAAGTATTCCCACCCGCTTCAAGATCAACATCGCTGCCTTCTTTCGCAACTGGCTGCTTCTCATATGGCGGCGGCGCCTCGCCCAGTTCATTTAGTCCTTCTTCAGGTCTGAAGATACCTGCCCAGTCCCATCTCCTCATCGCCGTCGACCGAGAGCCACCCGATGCCACGCCCTCAGTTCCTGATCTTGAGCCAGTATTGGTATGTCGCTGTGTCGGCGCCCCACGCACCCAAGACTCCTGAAGGTCACGCTCGATTAATGCCAACGAAGGGACATCGACCTCACGAACTCCGAACTGAAGCTGCCCGTCACGACTGTGGCTTATCGATGCTTGGTGGGCGGATTGTCGTCGTACCGGGGTAGAGACACGATAACTTTTGTGGTTACCGAAGATTTGGTTGCGTCGGCGGATGTGAAGACAGAGGGCTAGACCGCCCAGTACGACGACGAGGCCGACGGGGATCAGCACCCAGACCCAAGGGTGGTTGTTACCATCGTCATCATCGGTTATTTCCGGGGGGAAGCCCCCGAACCCTGACTCTGAGGACATCTCGGTCTATATCTTTGTCCGAAACTGGCGGGGTCGAAAGGGGGTGCAGGGGCCGTGGCGAAAGCTGGAGAAGAACTATGTTCAGGGGTCGGTGAGACAGCTTGGGTTGGGGCTCCAACTTCAGCACCAGAGCGAGTGATAGCCGAAGGAGCGTCGTTCTGTCGTTTCCTTTGTAGTTGCCTCGCTCGCTTGCGCCGTATTTTTGATTTCGACTCAGGTCAGCGAGATACTAGCGGAGAGACGATGCGGTAAAAGCTATTGTCGGTTGGCAGATCCCCTCAAGGGCTATCAAGGTAGTAGAAAAGAAGGGTGCTTTCGTAGTCAATTCATGACTGGTCGAGACAGAGGTAGTCTTGGGTAGCTGTAACCCGTACTGTACGGTGCTGTGGTACTTTTGGTGGTGGTACTTTTTAGGTTGTGAACGCGGGATGCCGTAGATGAACCGGGAGCGCTGACATTACTCGATCTGACGGCAAACGATGTTGATGTTGATATCATGACTGGGTCGGTCAGCGCTGGGTTTGAGAAGGGGAGAGGGGGAGCTGGAGACGGGGAGGAAATAAGTAAGATGAGGGATGGAGGCCGGTCGGCAGCGGTACGTGTGACGGGATGATGGCGTTGAATGCTGGCCCGCGCAGCTTGGGGCTTTGGGCTGCTGTAAGTGGACATGGAATGGGAAGCTGCGGTGCTGGTGCGTGAAACAACTGTCCAGTGACAGCCCGAGTGCTTCACTGCAGTGGTCTTCTTGGCTTTTGTGAAGCCGGGGGATACTGGGATCTGCAATGCAGGGTAGCAGACCTGAGGTTGCAGTCGATGGAGGTAATTTCACCAACTACCCAACCTTATTACATATCTAGGCTGGTGCGGTGCGGGCATTCTGACTGCAGCATCACTACACCGTAGGATTGACCGCAGCCCGACGACAGTTGTACGGCAACGGCAGTGGTGAGGCATGTCTCGGCTTTGGTCTCTTTCTTGCGCTTTTGGAGGGCCGTCATGAGGAAGCAGATATCAAAAGAGGGAATTACCGCCATGTTCAAGATGGGGGTGGGGGGGGGGCTTCGATTGCGGCCACATTTTCGACAGTTCGTCGGGTCTTTCAGTTTGTCACATTTCTGTTTGGTGTAACAAGGCGCTACCGGTTATCGAGCTCCCGATGCACACCATCTGAAACCTCCATCGGCAGTCGTACCTAGTCACCTCTGGTCCCCCTCGTCATATCGTTTTTTTTTTTTTTTTTTTTTTTTTTTTTTTTTTTTTTTTTTTTTTTTTTCTCTAGGACGGATAATGAACTGGACATGGCATGTTTTTCAACGGGCACGACATGTTGGTTTGCTGCACCTATTTCATCATTGTCAGCCAACGACATACCTCGGTCTCCGCGCCGTAACTCAGGAGCAAACAAGAGGGTTTTGGGGCTTCCTGGATCGAAAAGACATTTTTTGGTCTCCATCGCAGCTCCCTGCTCTGGATCCTCGTGAAAATACCTACACTAGAGGTACTTACATACCTCCAACTCTCAGTCTACGCAGTAGCCACCGCTCGGTATCCGCACCCAATATCCGATCCATACTATCACCAATCTGAGCTTGCGATTCGCACATGTTTGAAATTCGATCTCCACTCCCACGCTGGCACTCTCAAGCGAAAAGGTGGGGTGGTTTACTGCAAGCGGCTAAGCCTTCCCGCCCAGCGATCCCTGGCAGCATCCAGGTCCCGAAAGGGCCACACAAAGTCACAAAAGTCGGAGAGTGGTTACAGGATTCTTGCGCTTGCAGATTGAGGCTGAAGTGAAGGTCATGATGCCCTCATCATCTCTTCATCTGATCTGGAAGGACAGTACCTGAAAGGTTGATTGCAATTGCAGGTATGTAACTGAATCGCAAGTTTTCTGAACCTGTACGTAGGTAATGCTCCAAATTCCGCAACCGTAGGGGCCCGTGTCTGCCGCTGCTTCTGTCACTTCATGCCAGGTTACTCGCGTCGTTACAGAGAAAACGCTGCCTGCAACGCTCAAAACGCTGTATTTGAGTCACCATACAGCATCACAAACCCAATTCTTTCCTGCCAACCAAGAAACAATTCAACCATATTCCAACCAACAACCAGCGCAGTCCGATACATCCCAAAACACGTCGCAGACGACGTTGCTGTCAGAACATACACCCCCAAAGACCAAGTTAATCAGGGATAAGGCGAAATAAACACTTCCCCATCCCGCCACAAACTACACTTATTCAAGATGCCGAGAGCAATCAGAGGTCAGTTTGAATTCCCACCAAACACCATATCAATGACGTGTATATCGACTCGTCCAGCCTCATAATCAACAACAGCACAGCACGACTCCAACTCAAACGAATGCTCACCTTGCTAACACTGGTCTCTGATTTAGGCGTACTCATCCAGTGCGAACCAGCCATCAAGTCTATTATCGTTCACTTGGATAGTGTGAACAACGATATCATCATCGAAGATCTTGATGAGCAGACTCTGGTTGTTAAGGAAAACATGGTGCAACTGCTCAAGCAGAAACTCGAGGACGTAAGTCATTTGTTTCCTCTTTGCTTTGTCCAGTGTGACCGTTTGGCACGCATTGAGAGCTACATACCATGTCTGATTATATCACCTTCCTCTTACTGACACTTTCATACCTACAACAGCGCCTGAAGGAAACATACAGGCCCGAGGAACCGCTGGCAGACAGTGATTAGGGGTTACCTAGTAAATAGGAGATGCATAGTGACTTGAAGTCGCCGAATCCCCCTGGATTACATGCATTTATTTATACACCTTCAGCACTACGTAATAGTAACCAACCGCGAGGAACTGCTTGATCCCCTTCATAATTTCGAAAAGATGGGCTTCTTCTTCTGTACACTAGCTGATAACGCGTCCATCATATCTCTTGATTGCAAAGCGGCCGCGTTCCAAACGGTGGTATACCGTAAGCCTGTGTCCAAACAGTCAGTTTAGTCTTGCCTTCATGATAACGAGCAACAAAGAGTAAAGGAAATCAAGAAGGAAAACATACTTTCAGAAACCGAATGGTCCCTCGCGTGGTTCAACAACTCCTTGGTTCCCTGCACAGCAATCGGGCTCTTCCCAGCAATCAAGCCCGCCAGCTTGACCGCCTCATCCAGGGCAGCCACCTTGCTGTCGAAAACCTGGCTGACGAAGCCGACCTGTTGCGCTTCGGTCGCGCCAAACTCTCTTGCCGACATGCATACCTCCTTCACCCACGAGAAGTTGCCGACAGCCTTGGGCAGCCGGCTCAGGGTGCCAATGTCGGCGGCCAGGCCGATGTCGACCTCCTTGACGGCCAGCCGGACGTCACGGGTGCAGAACCGAATGTCGGCGGCGCAGGCGATGTCGATGGCAAGGCCGAGGGAGATGGCGTGGAGGACAACGATGACGGCTTCAGAGTGTTTATTGTAAGTCAGCAAAATTCCACTTGCACTGGTTCATTGGCTTGGCTTGACGTGTATGTATCACCCTCTATAACTTAATGGTGACAACTCAGCACACTCGATACATACGTTTCTCGCACCGTTCAATAGCCGAAATGCTATCCTGAAACTCAGTTATGTATCTTCTCAACTGGGCCGCCTTGCGACCGACGTCCGGGGCGCCGCTCGACTGCAGCTGGTTGTTCGAGCTGGCCGCTTGGATGTCCAAACCCGCTGTGAAACTTCGATCGCCGGCGCCCGAGAGTACCACGGCCCGCACGTCCGGGTCCGACGACAGCTGCCGGAAGATCTGGCCCAACTCCAGCCACATGGCCTCGAAAAAGGCGTTGAGTTTGGCAGGACGGTTGATCTCCACGTGGGCAACGAAGGCAGGGCCGGCGGAGGTAACATTGAAGTGTTTGTAGGATGTGTATCTTTCAAGTTGGGGTTGTTGTTGCGCCATCGTGGTGATTTGGGGGTTGTGTTTCTGTACTTAAGGTGAGGGTTTCAAGGACAGGATTGGGTGAGATGATGGAAGAAAACGGTTTGGAAAAGGGTGCGTATGTGTGTGAGGTTCTCAAGTGCAAGGGAGTCGACTGAGAATACGCTGCATACAGTTCCGATGAAGATGATTATAGTTGGTATTGGGATGCATCTTGATGATGGTACCCTTGGCAAATATGGAGTACCAGTACGTAGTTGACTGATACGCTCTCAAAATTGCCGAGGCTCAGCGGCCATTAACCGGTCAGGTAAGAAGCGATGGGATGGCCAAGAAGTAGTGACGTTGAAGAACCCGGCGCCGGCGCCGGGAGCCACATCGGACCACTGAACAGAATACAAGACCCGTTGCGGGGGAATTGAGGGATTGCCCGTGGTAGAGGTGGGTGCTCCCATCCTTCCAAACGTCGGGGTGTTGTTCTTTGGGTCTATCCGAGCTGCCTACTGTAGTGTATTGCGCTGTTAAAGACATGTGAACAATATCCGAAACTTGGCATCTTTATGTATAGGCCTCAATCGCGGCTTTGCAATGTGTTGTTTACATAGTATTCAATCGCGCACCTCGCTGTAGATGAAACCGATAGCGACTTGCCGAAAGAGAAGCACACCCGCGAGGAAAAAAGAAAAAGGAAGCAAGAAAAAAAAAAAAAAAGGTAGAAGAGGGTGCTGTTCGGTGCTCACTACCTCTACTTACCCCTCCTCCAATGCCTCGCAATCCTGGTGGTACTCGTTTTGGGTACCTACGTCTAGTGGCGCTTATCATCCCTCCCTCTCAGCCCAGGGTTACCTTGAGATGCGCAGATGGATTACTAGTGTATGCGCCGGACTCCATGTGACACTACACGTACCGTGACCACCTAAACTGCAGCGTTGTTCGCCTACCGAGTTTCTTCGGACCACTAGCCCGCCTTTCAGACTGGAAACCCGACAGTGTGATGTGATGCATTGTTGTGCCCAGTGATAGGAAACGAGGGCTTGAGCTCGAGTCAGTTTGTGCACGAGCGGCAGTTTCGTCCATATAGGATGATGGCGGAAGATCCCATATTTGGGGATGCCACTTTCGCTGATTACCGTATGAGTTGTGTGATTACTCGACCTGCCTTGCCCTGGCATACCTTGTATACATTGAAGAAGTCTTGGGAAAAGCCGGCAAAGCAGATGGTGGAGATGGTGGACATGGTCTAACATGACGGGCGGTATTACAAAGGGGCAGACGGAAGCAGCCTTTTTGCGTTGACCGGGGGATGCTGCTTCTTCAAGCATCCCGCGTGAACTGTGAAGAACAAGCTGCCCGTACCTGCCGCTCCGTCTCCAGTGCCGCCTGGCGCGGGACCAAAAAGCCACGCGAGCAACGCTTCCATACTCTGTAGGTACCGCAGGCTCCTCTCCGGTGGTTTTACCTGCAGCAACTATCAGCGTTCCCACCGAGCCCACTACGGACGAGTGAGGTGATCCATGACGAGCACGCTCCGTGGATGCCCAGCGGCCCAATCACTATCGCATTCCGGCCGCTCGTCTGGCCCTCATCGACACCTCATTGGCGCCCCCCTCCCAAAGGCTGAATGGTTCCAGGACTAGGCCTGATTGTGACTTTTTCCCAGCCTACCATTCCATTCCCTGGAACACCAACCTTGCGACGACATCCTTTTCTTAGCTTCAAAGTTCGAACCCCAGGCTCTGTCGAGCTCGCTTTCTGTCTCACCCTCTCACGCTCCCTCCCCTCCCGATCGCGAGCGCGCGATTTCGACCTCAACAATATTTTGGCCTACTTTGGCCCAAGGAGCCACTCGAGCCTCGATAGCTAACGGTTTCGCTCTTGTGTGACGCTCTGTGGGCATCCGCTTAGTTGTCCCATTTGCCCTACCTAACCGTGTCTCGCTTCCTCGAGATACGACATCCTGGGGCCATCCCCCCGATTCGCTACCCGTCGCGATTGCTGGTCGCTTTTATCGTCGCCGTCGCCATCATCCTGTCGTGCACGAAAACCTGATATTGTTCACCACCATATCCGCCTCGCCCGCCCCCCATCGCAATCGTGACGCCGTCTCCATATTTCACATACGCCGATCCCACAACACTTTTGCCTTTGCGGTACATACAAAGGAAACCAAGCCTCAGTAACGAATTACACACGCCTCTTCTCATTTTCGATTCGGAGCCTTGTCCGCCAACGACCACCTGAGAGACATTGAGTCTGATTCGATCTCTCTCCCCTTCACACCCGTCTGTCAGAACTTTTGCGATACTGGGACCTACGATCAGCTCCTACCATCCTGCTTGCGCCCTCGTTCAAGGCCTCAGAGCAATCAGGTTGATCGAATGATGGACATAGAACGAAAACAGTGCTCTTAAAAGACCAGTTCTTCAACAAGCTAAAGCTGCCGCGTCCGCCAGTTGTATATCGCAACCTGGACACTCTCGCGCTTCTCTGTTGCCACCGAGATTTCTTACACGGCCTCGACGTGTCGGGGGTTATAAATTCGACCTCATTTAGCCTTCCGCTTGCCCATTCCGATTGGCCTCGAACCACATCGACGTTCAGTTACACTGTGTACCATATCTTGATGGGGTTTTGTTTGTCGACGCTTACGCTTTCGATATCGCAACAAACGAGTGCGGTAATTGAGCAGTCGCCGAAGGTTAAAAATGGCTGCGCCAGGTTCCAACAAGCCCGAAGTGGGCGACATTTTGGTGGTCATCCGTAAGTTTGTTTTGCTCTTCCATAGCTTGACACAATCCAGTTTCATCAAGGGGCATTTATTCTATGTCTTTGGTTTTTTTTTTCCTTATTTTGGGTTTTCTTTTCCTTCGACGCTTGTCTGTGTTTCGAACGATCCAATAGATGGCCTCACGTAGCGTCCACGCTGTCGCAAACTTGAGATACACAGAACGCTGACCCGCTTATTCCACAGATGACTTTCAAGCCCGTAGTTCGGACGAGTTGAGCTTAACCAAGGGTGACCGCGTGGAATTGATAGAACGCGATGACGAATTCGGTGACGGCTGGTTCTTGGGAAAGCATCTGGCCAATGGCAACAGTGGTCTTTTCCCAGAAGGTACACACACCCCCTCCTATGATATAAGCCACAAAAGAGCTGCATGGCAAACAGCTCTTTCGTGTCCGCGCTGTAACTGACCTTGCCTTACAGTATATACGCGTCCTGCACCCAAGCCTCAATCCAGCAGCCCCTCTGTCCAAAAGCCTGTTCTCGCGCCGCTGGCCGAAATCGTCAACGAGCAAACAGCAAATACCACTTATTCTTACGACAACTTCAGTAAGATTGGGAATTCGGCCGATGAAACCTTACCATTAAGCTCCTTCAAGCCAGTTTCAGTACCCAACGGCCCTGCGAATTCGTTTCTCAGCAGTAGTTTGCCCACAGGGGGCATCGGACGCCCCGGCGCTGACAGCCATGTCCTACACGAGACTTTGAATGTAATCGACGAACATATCACGGATCTGAACTCGCCGCAAAGCAACGGAGCTCTTCGTAACACCGGCGATTCCGATAGCGAATACAGCTCGCACATAGGCAACCGTGTCTCATACATTCAAGGCGAAGAAACAGACGAGGAGGAAGAAGGAAACCATTCACGAAGCGAGGTTGAGTCCTGGTCTGCCGATCAAGTCGCCGAGTACTTGTTTACGGTAGGAGTGGAGAAGCACCACTGTGAGGTGTTCCGTGACCAGGAGATCACCGGAGAGGTCATCCTCGGGATGGATCAAACATCGCTATTCATCAAAGCCTTTGATCTGGGGTCTGTGGGGAGACGGCTAAAAACTTGGCAGAAGATCAAAAACCTACAGGATGAGGTCAACGGAGAAGGTCCAGGCTCGCGCGTACTCAGCCAGACGTATGGGAGCGAGGTCGGGTCTGATGCACAAGGAAAGATGCGCAGCAGGACGAACACCCTCACAGGGTCGACTGTCACAGGGTCGATTCCCAGGTACTCACCCAACACCAGCCATTCTGTGTCAGTCCAGACGAAACACTCATCGGAAACCCCCAAATTGGACCCTGTCCAGCCGGCGTCTCCAGTTTCACCTTTGATGGAGAGCCCAAACCGTATGTTCCACGAAAGGAGACCCTCCGCTGCAGACATAAGAGACTTGCACCACTCCCGTCGCCATTCCTCGACTGATTTCCGTCTAGCAGGAGCATCACCGGCCACCCCTAAAGTCTCGGGTGGAACGTTGCACGGAGCAGAGGTGCCTCACAAGAAGCAACCGTCTTTCGACCGAAACTGGACGCTGGGCAGTGCAAGTAACTTTAACCACCCCCAGTCCTCGGCTGGGCAACAAGATAATCAGGCTGTTCAGGACCCTGAGATCCAGGATTCGGCAGTAGACTTGGATCGAGGCTACTTATCGGGAACCGATGCCGATCCTCGGCAGCGGAACGTACTGAAGAAGCGTGAGAGTAAGGTGCCTGCTCTCGCGGAATCACCAAAGACAAGCTACGCGGAAGAGCAGCGTGTGCGGAGCGCAACAACACTTTCTAGACAATCACGTTTAGGCAGCATTGATTCCTCCCGTGAAGCCGTCGGCATCTTGCCTGCTGCACAGAAATACTACGGGCTGGTTAGGCGCACAGCTTCCACGGCTACCATGGAATCAGCTCGTCTCTCCAGCGAACGCAATCACCCTACGGTTACCAAACTCGAGGGATCTCCGGAACAAAACAGATCCTCTCCCCGATCGGCTCTCAAACGCCTGAGCCAAGTCAACCATCCGGACTTTAATATGGCTGGCATGCTGAAGAACGGCTTCGGCGGGCTGAGAGCCGCTTCAGACGCGATCACGGGTACCGAACGAGCAAAAGTGGCATCACCAGTGGACACGCTGTCCAAAGACTCGTCTGTTCATTCGCCCACACGCACCGGCTCGACCACGCCCTCGGCCGGCCGAAGTTTGGATCTCGACCAGGAAACTGCCAAGAGTTTGAGCACCGTGGCAACCGCGGCCTCTGCAGCCAAACAAGCAGCAAACCGGAAGAAGACCAAGAAGGAGACAAGTGCTTATACACGTGGTTTACAAAAGATCGGCCCGCGAGAATCGATCAAAGATGCGGATTACAGTGGATGGATGAAGAAGAGAAGTGCCAACCTGATGACCACATGGAAGCCGCGACTCTTTGTCCTGAAGGGTAGACGCTTGGCTTACTATTACTCTGAAGACGACCAAGAGGAGAAAGGCCTAATTGATATTTCCTTCCATCGGGTACTTCCGGCGGACAATGAACGCTTGACTGGCTTCCATGCGACGCTTATGGGGGCTAGTAACTCCCCAGCAATCCCGGCTGGAAGCCATGTCCAGACGCTCGCAGACGCGGATGCAGAGCGGGATCCAACGGAAGAGGGGGATCAGATGTTCATCTTCAAGCTTGTTCCGCCACGAGCCGGTCTCTCGCGAGCAGTGAACTTCACAAAGCCCACAGTACACTACTTTGCAGTACCCAACATCAAGCAGGGTCGCCTGTGGATGGCAGCTCTCATGAAGGCGACTATTGATCGCGATGATACCCAACCAATCACGACGACATACCAGCAGAAAACCATCTCGCTCACCAAGGCGCGCCAGATGCTTCACAGGCCACCAGCATTGATGAACTTGGTGGAGACGAGGGAAGACAATGCTGGCGCCGACAAAAGGGGACCCGCAAAGGAGCAAGATGGCCTAGGCATCAGCTACAACGAGGCGGACAGTGGAGTTGCGGGGTTTGAGAAGCTGGGACTTTCTCACATCGGCGAAGGTGGTTTGGAGTTTGGTGACAAGAACGGATCGGTTCCTCAAAGCGCTTAGGCGATTCCACGGAACCCCCCATCTTGGCTCCATCTGTGTGATCTGGCTACGTATATACATCTTTGGCCTTGCTTTACATCCAGCATCCACCTGGACCCCCCCCCCCCCCCTGTGTGTGTTACTTATCCCTTATCTCGTTCTAAAGTTTTATTTCTTCTTCTCCTTCTTTTCATTTTTGGTTCGTTATCAAAAGTCACCTTTCAGGACGTATATCCTAATGTGCCATGTATTTTAAGAGCAATTTGGGAAGGGCACGGAACAGGGCGCATCCGGTACATTATGCCATGCTGCCCAAGGCTTAGTGAGGCAATGGTAGGTAGCGAAAGGATTAGTATAAGGAGATACAGAGTTGTGATTTTGTATTTTGGAATGAATGGCGATTGTAAGTCTTTCATCTCTCGCTGTTCTCGTGAGCCTGTGTGCATGTTCAGTTACAAGCGCGGTTGAAAGAAAACCGACTTGGTGTATTGATTGTATCTGTATCGTATGTATGTAACTTACTTCCAGGTCTACTGCATAGTAGGTACTTTTCTGTAAAGGCTGCCGGAAGATGCCGCGTCGCGCAGTGTCCCAAGAAAAAAGTCGCGTCAGTGCCAGTCAGGCCTGGCAGGCCCGCAGCAATAGCTCGCACTTTGTTGGAGCTTCTCAAGATCAACATTTCAGGTTGCTCGCAGAATAACACCTAACCAAACCTACCCACGTTCATCGCCACAACCACTTATCTCGCGACCGGCGTCCGAGAAACAAGCATCATCACAAACAGAGGTGGACAGAAACATCCCGTTGTGCGCGCCCTATCATTGGCGCCTTTGACGAATCAGAACCGCTCGGAGCAATCTGGAATACCTCTAGTCCGATTGATCCAACTTCCCGCGTAGGAAGACAACAAAGCAACTCGCCCACCAACATTAATACATCACAAAGGTCCCGATATTGACGCTTCGTAGCAGCGACAACATATCAGGCATCTTTATCCCATCATCTGCACCAGGGACATAAGCCCCAGCCGGTTGGAGCTCGTCGCCCTATTCTTGACGGTCGACCAACTTCAACGACTTCTGCCGGCCCGCCCCTTCTCCGCGCCGACGATCATCCTCGTCAACATGGCCTCCTCAGGCAGAGGGACGTTCATCTCCAGTACCAATTCCTTCAATCCTTCCGGATCGTCTTTCGCATCAACTCCACAAAAGCCTTTGTTTGCTCAACAGCGCGCGCAAAAACGGTCCGGCGCACCATCTACAAGAGGACCGCTCCAGCCATCGAGACTTGGCCAGGCAGTCATGTACAACGACGATGAAGATGAGAGGGAGCCGAACCAGCAGGAAATCAAGGCCAACCGGTCAGGCACCTTCGGTCTGCCATTCGACGACACCTACGACTTGGACGACAGCTCTATCTTGATGAGCGGCGCACCTGGCGGCGACCTGGAAATGCGTGATGACGACTCCGATTTGATGATGCTCAACACCCCAGCTGCAACGGAGCGCGTTCGGAAGGAAGCTGCGGGTATCTTCCGCGCTTCCGTTGCGCAGTCTGGACCCCGAATACGCGATCTCAGATTCGCTGCCCTCGCCAAGGACGTCTATACACAAATGGGCACTGCTCCCCTTCTCGAACCCGGAGAGCTTATTTTAAATACCGAGAGGCTTGTTACGCGTCTGTATGACGAGGGGGTTGGCGAAGAAGAGAATGAGGAGAAGCTGGACGAGGCGCTGGCGCATGTCGCTGGTGAACTTACTGATCTCTGGAAGAGAGCCATCAGTGACTTCCCTCAGCCCGACGAGGAGCACACGGTGGAAATCGGACCCGGTCCCAACACCTCTCCACTCGAGAAAGCGACTTACCTGGCCAACCTGGCCCTACATGTCCACCACGAACGATATGAAGACAACACGGGACGTACTAGGCCTACACCCTTGCCTGAGACGCTGTTCAAGTGGTTAGACGAGTACCACAACGTATACAGTGGCCAAACGGAAGAAATCCTACGATATAAGCCGAGTCCGGCGTCTCACGCTCTCTTTTGGCAGGCTATCTTTGTCGCCCTTCTTAGGGGTAAGGTAGATGATGCGGCCAAGCTGCTCAGACAAGCTGGGTGGGACAAAGTTCAGAAAGACAACGGCGAAAACAAGTACATAAACCGTGCCCTAGAAAGTGTACAGCTTGCCACGGCTGAGACGGTTGCCATGTTGGAAAATTGCCCTGGTTATCATGAGGACTGGGACATATGGAACAGTGACTGGACTCTATGGCGTGTTCGGACTCGGGGTGCACTTGACCACCTCAGACGCTTCGCCGAGGGTCGCGATAACATGCTAGGCAACTCTATATTCTCCGATTTCTCGGCCTCCCTCACTTCTACGCGGAATCGTGAGTCCATGGCCGGTCTGGCGAGACGGGCCGAGTCTCAGGTTCCATGGGAAATCTACGAGAAGCTGAACATCATCTTCGACATTGTCTTGGGGTCAAAGAATGCCATACTCGATGCTGCGCAAGACTGGTGTGAAGCTACGATCGGTCTTACTGCCTGGTGGGATGACAGGAGAGCCGATAAGTTCGGGAACCCGCTCTCCATGGCCCGCTCACAAGCCCTCACATTGGCGCCACAGTCAGCGATCACGGACAGTTATTTGGACAGGCTGAACAACGCCTTCCATGTGGCCGTTGAAGATGAATTCTACTTGAACTCCCACAATCCTGTAGAGGTGGGAATTGCGTGTATTTTCGAGGACAATGTCAAGGGTCTCATCGGTCTTCTTCGTGGCTGGTCGCTTCCTATCGCCTCTGCGGTCGCCGAGATTGCTTCATTGGGCGGATGGCTTCCGCAGCACCAGCCAGGAGCCTTCTTCATGGAGGGCCTCGATCAGGATGATCTGGATGTGCTTGGAGTCGACCCCACTGCGCCGGACGAAATTGACGGAATCAAGGACAGCACGCTTATTCAGTACGCGCAAAAGTTGACCGACGACGAGGATATCGGAACAATTGCGGACCATATGGGGGAGTTTCGGGACGGCTGGGAGCTAGCCATTCACGTACTGGGCCGAATGGACTCGCAGGAGCGTTCCGAGGAAATGATTGGAATCCTGGTCAGGCATATTGTCGACAGTTTGCACGTGGACTCGAACGAAGTGGTGGACAAGACTTGGTCACTTTTGAACGAGCTCGGCATGATCCCTTATGCCGAAGAGGTGGTCGAAGTAAGTACTACGTCTCAGCGCACACAGAAAGACCATACTCGCTAACCGTTCGTTTTAGACCTATGCCGAAATTCTTGCTCGCGACTCACACCGTTATGGCGAAGCGATGTGGTACTTTGCTCTGGCTCATAAACCGCACAAGGTTCGTGAGGTTACGAATCTCCTTATCTCGTACTCCCTCATCCAGTCAACAGCTTTCCCGCCAAATGAGGAGCTCGACGACTGGCTTCACCGCCTCCTTAACGAGCGCAACGAAACTCTCGAGCAGTGTGTCAAGCAAGATCTCGAGGCCGCCGAGCTTCTCGGTAAGATGCTGAGTGGGTACGCCTCGCTCCGCCAGTACTTCGTTATCCGTGACGACGAGGCCATCCTTCCCAACGCCACCCCCTACGCACGCAAGCAGCAGGCTGCCACCGCACTGGTCAACGTCATCGCTAGCTCCGATGATAATATTCGGGGCGGCCTCCTCGACCCGACGCGCGATGGTATCGTCAGCGAGGACTTTTTGCTCGCTCTCCTCGGCGAAGCTCTTGCCTTCGTTACCAACCCAGACAACACCAACGTTCATCTCGGCCAGCAGGCTCTTCCCATCCTCAACCTCGATCAGATCGACATCATCCTGAAGGCCGTCGAGGATCTCCAGGCTGTCAGCGACCGGGTCCGCAACACGTGCGAAGAGTTCCTGCAGATCGTGCTTGCTTCAGCGCCCGGCGGTCTCAAGGGATCCACACCCGCCGACCTTCTCAAGAAGAATGCCAGCGGCAGCCTCGTGCTGGCGGGCAGCGCCATGGTGGCGACCCAACTGAAGAACTCGCTCAGTGGCGGGCTTGTCGGCAGTGGTGCCAAGATGAATCCCGTCAAGCGCGGCTGGGACTGGAGGGCGAACATGCCGGCTAAGACTACCGGCGACGACGTCATGCGGAGGTTGAGACTAGGTGTGGCGAAAGATTTGGCGGGATTGTGGCTAGCTGATGCGGATAATGCGGTGTGGTAGGAGTTTGGGTGAATAATGTACTGTGGTTGGGTATGGTCATTCATGTTTCTTTGTTGGCTTTCTTTGTAAGGCAGCGGCAATCTCTAAAAAGACATGACAGAAGCGAATAATGCTCCGGATTAGGTGGAAGAACAAACCAAATAGAAGTGCCATCCAGCAATCTATTTCGTGTCGACTCGTTGACTAAGGTTAGCTGAACCAACCAAAGTGTACGGCCATGAGAAATTGGCGGTTGACCAGTGAGATGCAAGGACATTGAGCTGATCGATATCAGTGTTGTGTGAAGTGTCTGTCGCTCAATATCACAACCAGGAAGCTGAGCGTGGGACTAACGGATGCTGTACATATACATCGTAGGTAAGCCTATCACCAAACAATGCCAGGCATCCAGAATCACTACCTCCCACCTCGCCGCACCCAGATAGCAATTACCAAACTCTTGTTGCCTTTTTTCTAACATTGCTCAAGTGAGTGCAAACACGGGCAAATAGGAAGTGACCGACGACACGTTCGAATCGTGTCGCCTCCCAAAATCGTCAGACAGGAAAAAAAAGAAGAAGAAAAAGACGGTAACAACTAATAACCGCTCATTCAGGGCAGCGGTGAACCGTTTGTGACCCACATATTCCGTCGCCTGGGGTGTTCCCACATACCATATAGGTCGACCGGCTACTGAGTTGCGTGAAGAGCCTTTACGTATTTAGCAGACACTGTTCCCAATCCGGGTATGGAAAGCAATGTATTTTAGGTTTGAGGTTTCTCTAAGGTGAAACGGTAGAACACTGCCTATCTGACCACAAGTGGGTCATATTAGGGGTTGATGACGGACAGGTCTGGTTTCGGATAAATAGAGAAGGTGCGGCTGGAAAACAATCCACGCACGCAAAGTCAGTCAGTCACGCATATTAACACACACAATGATCGAAAGCCAAGTCAATTCTCCGTCCATTGAGCGCCTTCCTCCTCCTTCTCATTCTCCAAGATACAGCAAACTAATAATACAACGGATCCTCGCCCTTGTCAATAGCCTCAGCCACGAGCTCGTTGTAGTAAGCTAGCAGCAGATCGTATTCCTCCTGGAGCTCGCCCTTAGTGCGACCGAAGGCGCGGACGGCGGCGTAGTAGACGTTGGCGAGAGCGTGGCAGGTGGAACCATAGCCGTTGGTGTCGCATTGGTAGTAGAGACTAGTTTAGGTTGAGGGTTGGATTAGCAAACTGATTTTGGTGTATCTATTCGTGGAGGATATGAAGAGAGATGGAGACGACGAGAGAAGGGTGAGAAGGGTGCGGAAGGGGAAGGAGGAGATAGGAGGAATGAAACGAGGAGAATAAAGAGAAAAAGTGACATACTCATTCTTAAAGTTGGAATCAATCCTCAACTTATTATTACTCGTAAACCTTGACTGAGCCTTGTAGTTGCGATATCCAAAATCATGGCGATTGCAAGCAGGCGAAAAGGGGAATCCCAACGGGTTATCGGGCGAGTAGCTGCAGCTGTCCGAGGACCAGTCCAGTGTCGCCGGGTATCTGGCGTTACGGTAGACTATGAATTGCGGGAGCGTGGTGCTAAAAAGGTACCGATCCGTCGTCTGCTGGATAGTTTCGGCGCGGCGGAGGAGGGAACCGGCGCCGGTGCTGTCACTCTCGCTGCCGGTCCAGGCCCAGGCGGCCGTCGGCAGGAGGGAGGAGAGGGCGAGGACGGAGAAGACCTTCATCTTGATGGTGAATGAAGATCAGGAACCAGGTAGAACAGTTGACTGTAGAACTGCTGGCACACAGAAGAGGAGGATTCCTCATTCTCAACTAGGCCAGACGGTCCGGTCTTTATATCTCCCTTCTCCGTGCCTCTCCTCCCTTCCCCCCTCTCCCCCCCACCCCCCACCCCTCTTCTCTGGGCGGGCTCTCTCACCGTCGAATCTAGCATGTAAGGTGTCGTTGATCGACGACATACGCACACACACGCACACACTAACATGGACCACGATGTTATCCCCTCTTCCTCCCAGAGCGGTTATAAGATCTTGTCCCGTCGTCACGTATTGTAACCTGCCTTAATGGGCAGTGATGCGCGTCACTTGTTGGCCGTTCGACGAAGTGCGGTGCGGGTGTGTGGTGGACGTTTGTGTTTGGTGTGCTCGTAGGCTTACATCTCATTCGTGGGGCGATGGGTATATGCATGTTTACAGTTCTTGGTAGTCTTACACTCTTTTAGCCAGACCCAAAAGAGCAAGAGGGTAGCTGTGAGAGAGGGGAATGGTAACCTGTCATTACTCTTTAGTTGGAGACGGGTATAACAGGAACAGCCACGAGGTCATCTGTGGATAAAGGTTCATAAGTAGTTGCATAGAATGGAGCTTGATTGGTTGTTTCCCTTCCCATTCGCTCAAGAAACTGCTAGAAAATCTTGAAAAACGGTACAGATTTTCTGGCAGTCGACCGTGATCGGAGGTTGACGGTGTAGAGGAGCCATAAATGCAACCGCCCGGCAGATGATTGCCTCCAGGAGCTTTGTTGAGACCAAGACCACCGACATCCGGACGACACTACCTATTTGATGAAGCCCTTGACGCCGCCATGCCCTTGCCCCTGAATCCCCTCACGGCGGAGCTCGCTCTTCACGAAAGAAGCGGAAGGAAGACAAAAATTTGACCAACTTATACCAACGGCATGCGAAAGTTATAAGCCATGTGTACTGAATACAGACCTTTGAGGTTTGGAAGCGCCTAACGGTCCCGCCGGTATCGGTATCGGTATCGAATCCAGTCATCACACACAGCATTGCGTACGAATGCTCAGATGTGACTTGAAGAGGTTTGAGCAGAGCGAAAACCGCGAACGGATACTAGTTGCTATGTCCATACTACGGTATCTCTGCAAGGCACGTAGGTCTCATCACGTTTTGGTATCCACAGTCGATCCTTTCTCAGCAAGATAGGGTTACATTGCCGGTGATTCAAGAGCCAAGCCGTTGGGCAGTTGCTTGGACTGGGGTCGAACCACCGCTTACTGGTGGGTAAGGTAGGAGAGGAGGCCGGAGGAATTGTTGAGTTGCGCCGGTTGGAACATACAATACAGTAAGCAGTAGGTCTGTGGGGTTGGTTGGGTGATAGTTGGTGTGTACATGGCGATACTAAAATCGAGCAGAGTTCTATCCGCTGATGGCTTGGATTTTACGCCGGTGAGATAAATATAAGAGGACCGCCTCTACTGGCAGCGGGAAGATCATGTCATTGTGTGAGAACGATGACAATGCCTCAAACCTAGACCACACATATGCTGTATCCTATAAAACACTTTGACTGCCTTCTTGATAGAGGCGTTTGGACTGAAGCGGCGGCGAAATTGGGGCCGACTGAGCTTGACCCTGGGAGGATGAGGTGTGGGACAATGGAAGATTTAGAGCGACCTCCCGTCACCTCTTCCAGTAGCATTCAGTCTATCGAGGTTCATGGCATTCTTAGGGTATGCTCACAACAGGAAATTCAAAGCTGGATAGGAAGCTTCTTGATGAGGGGAGAGAAGCACAGGGTCATCTTTTTGGCTAATGTCTTCAGTGTGTGTAAGTCCGAAGCAGCTCCGGCTCCGGGCCCGGGGGGTTATCGGAAGATAAGCAATGGGGTGGTTGTAATCAGTTGCCGTCCGGCGACCCGCTCCATCCGTTGACTGACTGCGGCGGAAGTGCAACGAAAACTGCCTTGTGTGGTCAGGAGATTCTTCGACACCTTAACACATTCGATTCACGGATTCAACCACAGCACGCAAAGAAACCATGTCGAACAAACTCGTTGGACTAATGCTTGGTTGGTATTTTACCCGACATCCGATATTCAGATTCAAGGTTTCCGGCTTTGGAACGAGCGCACAGCCCGATTCGCTGACCGGTCGTGGTCCAGCGAGCTGTTCCAGGACGGCAACCGCATTTGTAGGTATGTAAATCATGATCTATCCCGCACCCAATACCATGACCGCTGTGGGCCATCTTCGGTTGCCCTCTTCCCTCCTCCACGCGAAAAAGACTGAGAACCGCGTGCATAAATCAGCGAGCAAAAGTAAGATGAACCAGGTCCATTGACGCCGTGCAGAGATGATGCTGCAAAACCCCGTTGCTCCAATGTGTTGCCGGATGTGAGCGCTCTCCCCAAGCGCCAATCCTCGAAATGAAGAATTACCGACCAAATATCAAACGCCCGCCTGAGAAGGTTTGTAAAAAAAACAACAAAAGCAATGCAATAGCTAAAATTGCCAGCAAAGGGTGGGTGGCTGGTGATAAGTGGCATCGCCCGAAACTCCTGGCGAGTGCCGCCACACTGATTGCTCAGCGTCACCGTCAAAGGGGCAAAGAACCTGACGGCTGTCGTTCGTTAGTTCGTCGCCGTGTTCGTTGCCCATTTAAACCGTTCGATGGTATCGCCGGTACCGGTGATCGCATCGTGATAGTTTGCCACCGCGTCTCGTTGCGGCAAATCGATGTTCGCCATCCTCTCAGATAGATTGTCCGAGGATATACCGAGCTCAGACCCAACGATAGAAGACGAGTGGAGAAGTTGCCCTTGACAACGTTGACGCTGACGCCGACGCTGGCCTTGATGAGGCCGTCCGTTATACGCCCCTGATAACCCGCGTCCGCTCCTTTTCGAGCTGCAGGGCATTTGCCTCGAACGCTTCCTTCTTGCACTGATGGAGGGAGGAGCACTCATGTCAGCACGGAATCCCTCTGTAAGCAAGACATCAGATAGCCCGGCGAGCCACCATTTTGACTCGTTATTACTTACATCTTCGAGGTTCTTGCACTTGTGGCTCTCTAATAGTCGGTGCTTGCTGCAATAGTGACCGTCGCAGAAAGTGCAGTCGCCTGTGATAGGCGCTGCGGGAAGCCTACACTCGGTGAGCGAGCACTTGAGTCTCCTGGGGGCAGGCATGTTGTCGGAGGTGGTTTTCGAGTTGATGTGTAAGGTGGTCGGTTGTTTGGGTGGAGGTTGTGGGATTAGCGAAGAGGAAAGAGCAGCGTCTATTGAGGCCAGTTCTGGTTTGTGATTTCAGAGTTGTCCTTAAGAGCTCCCGCCGAGGATAAGATGAATGGATGGTGGGTGACAAATCGATCAGTAGGTGGGCAGCCGATGAGACGGAAGGCAGTGAGTCAGGAAGGATAGAACGATAAGAGACTCGAGGTCGGCGGGATGGGATGCTTATAAACAGAGCCGGTGGAGGTGACAAGGCTCACGTGGTGTGATTGTCTGGGGACAACCGAAGGGATAGGCAGCCAAGTGGCAGATTAACTTGGGCTAGTTTCGCGAGACTCTTGTTGCAAGTGGAAATGGCTGGAAAGCGTTGGACCTCGTTGGCCAGGGGGCAGTCGAGTTTGGATGAATAAGTACAAGATTGTAGGTGAGGTACAGTAGCTGGTGGCCCGACTCGGACGTGATGTGTGACCAGTGTAAGTGACAAGGGAGCTACAAGTAACCCAAAAGGTGACAAGGCCCCCGAGGACGGTGCGCAGTGTGCAGGAGGGAGGCGGTACACTAGAGCGGCAGAGCGGTAGTGTAGATCTAGCCTACCTGCTGGCATGGCATGGCCTAGCATGGCATGGCATATGCTGGCAACGTCTGGGGCTGACATCTTGTCCCATCGAGAACAGCACGGCCCATCGTGGGCATGTCGATGACGGCACGGCCGCACAGGAGGCAATGCTGGGGCCGACAACCAGGGCCCAATTGGTGTTTTGGTTGCGAGGCCCCGCTAGCACCGTACCCAAGGCTCCCTTGTCCGTCGTCGTTGGCGCCGGGAATTGGAAGGGATCAGATCGACGGAAAGTGGTGCCAGTAGTGACTCCAAGCGACTTGAAGCGACTCCGTACAAGCCGAGGACCCACGAGGGCGACGAGGTTGGTGGATGAGCTCAGGAGAACCTCCCAAAGGACTGACCAGGCCATCAGGCGAGAGTTGTCAGCTTGTCAGGAATGGAACTTTGGTGTACAGACCTGCCGAGAACAGTCCAGGAGCAGCGAGAACTTAGACCGTTGGAGCTCAACGTTCCCATCACATCAGTCACCACCTGATAGTGAAAGAGTCACGGGCGCCAGTTCCAGATTCTCCTACTCAATGCGGCACAACGAACTTGGAACTCTCATGCAGCGACCATACAAACCAACCTACCCCTTCGATACCCGGACGCCATTGTTGTTGTTGTCGTTGTTCCCTTTGTGACTTGTGAGAGAGTTTCTGAGTGGCACTCGGCAAGCCGCCTTCCTGGTAATGTGTGCATCACAACTGGATCATCACTCTTGCAAGGTGTTGGTCGGGGCATCGCTTGCAGGCAGCTACAGACATGCGCGTCCGGCAGCGCAGCGGGCCCGGGCCTTGGATGGACAAGCAGCAGGACGACAGTTGGTCTTGCATCCCATCACAAGGAACAGGTCGATAAGCTAGTGTACTGCGTAGGTACACTACACTACACTACACTATCGGGGTGCAGCATCCATCCAGTAGTGTATGTACGGGGATTCACAGGGTAACTCGCAGGGCAGGGGTCTTGCTCTCCCGGTGTATCACTGATACTTGCAGGGTGGTGGTGATGGTCGTTTCCGGGGTTGTTGTACTGCGGAGGTCTAGTGTAGCGTACAAAGAGGTATTTGTAGAGACCAACAACCTTGGCCCTGCTGCGAGACGGGGGGTCGCGTCAGAGACCCCAGAGTAATTCAGCATTCCATGGATTTCATGTACCTCGGCACCCTTTGCTTCAGCACGAAACATCTGTTCTCCTGTTGCTACTGCTCCTTCCGGAGATCCATCCATTCAAGTGATTGATGCTCGCGTGGCCCATCCATCTCCAGGCCTCAGATGCACCTCGCACCTCGCTTCCGTCTCTCCCCGGGTTCCCGGCCACGTCTGGGATTAAATTGATTTTTTTTTGTTTTTGATCTATTCTTTTTTTTTCTTCTTTCACTTTTCGTCGTCTCGGGAAGCGTTTACTTGCAGCAGCAACAACAGGCTACAGCATCTTGGTATTGAAAAAAGCAACAAATCATGGAGAGTACCGATGCCGGTCTCAATGCGTCGTCCTTGTGTGGAAGTGGCCATACTGTAGACGACGTTCCAGATGCCCGTGTTGTCCTCTGCCGACCTCCAGCCTCCACTGGAAGACGACGTTTAGGAGATCCAGACCAACTATGCATACCAATACCGCCACAACAGATGCTACGCCAACATGATCTTCCCAAGTTGTCGCTTTTGGGAGATTTTGTCGTCTTTTCCAAACAACCCGAGATATGAGAAAAACTACCCAAGCAACTGATTTTATTTCTGGCTTCCTAGGTATGTGCCATGCGTAACAAAGACGTATTTCGGTTTCGCCGGGTCTGGGGAGCTACACTGTGTGCGCCAATACTACATTCCAGAAGCCTCAGCGGCCTGGACGAACGATGCTGAAGGTTCAGATGCGGCTCCTTTTTTGGTTGTTGGTGATGGATCTACTGGGTCCAACACCCGTCAGCGTCAATAGGACATTTGGCCAGACCAATAAACGCCATCACGTCGACCTACCCTTAGATCAACAAACATCTTGCCTGCATCGACAAGAGGACGAAAAGATGCTCAGGATTTCGCATGCTCCAGTCATCAAGCAAGTATAGAACGCTGCCTCTATACTACCTCACGAGCGATCAAACCTCTAGCCCCTCAAGCCCCTCTCATCCATCCATCATCCGTAACACATCCGATCCTGGGTCACAGATTGCCAGCATTTGCCCATGCTGCTTGCTCCCTTACACCGCTTCCGGCGGCCGGCGCATGTCTTCCAGAGATGGATAGCATCCCCCAAGTTTCCAGCCCCCCACCCCATCCAGAAGAGGAAGATGTGGAATCGTCAGCGCAACCCAGCTATTCTATACTTGCCACACTCACTGTTGCCATTCAGGACCCGGCACCGCAAGTGACTGTTGCCTCCTGCATCCAAGAGATTGCATGTCACTGTCACAACCGCAACGCCGGCGAATCGCCAAAGAACACGATGGCTCCCTCTAATACCGCGTACCCGACGGCGAGTGGATAGCGTTGGCCGTGTTTGATGCGTGGGGGGGGGATGGGGCTTGCTTGCTTCATCCTGACTGCTCCTCCTTCAATGAAAACCTACCTGTCGGTCTCTCAAGGTGCAGGCGTCGATGTTTCTGGCTGCTCTCATGACTTCACGAACCTATATGGTGTAGGATAGCGACACAATCAAAAGCCTAGACGCTTCCACAGTGTCCTCTCCGGGTCGTTGACCCCGGTGCGGAGCACGGAGAGAATTCGATGGCAGTGAGCCGCAGAGGTCCTCTTTATCGGTGCGCTCACCCACGTTATCATTTTATTTACAACACAAGAACCGTGTGTCTCTTAGCGGCTTGTATTAACGAAGACACGTCGTGTGGCTTTGTCTCACCACCTTGCTCGTTGCTGTTGGAATAGCTCAGTGACCTGGGAGCACCGCATGGCATTGCGTGAAACACAAGATGCCTTCACGGCAAATCACCTCTTGTCGCGCACTTCTTGATCCCCAAGATCCCCATCAACTCATCGTGTGAGAGATGTCTTCTCTCTTCGCCTTGTCACTTCAGCCCGGCAAACCGTAACGACTGGGTGGTTTGCCACATCAGCAAAGACGAATTGAAAATCACCTAAAATTGTAGCGGATTCTCCAACTTGACCATCACTAGCTAACTCACACTCAGCGAGACCAAGGCGGCGGCGTGCAACGTTTGCTTTTTCTGGCTCCTCAAAATACGGTGTTCAATGAGAGTTTGATTGGTATCACATTCTGGCACAAATCATACTGAACCAGATGGCTTTTACATTAATGAAACAACAGACACAAATTGACGGCTTTAAACACATTGCATACAATGACTATCTTTACGACATATCGACAACCGCACGAATGCAGTCGCCCTGCTTCATGACCTCAAAGGCCTCGTTGATCTCGGCCAGCTTCTTGCGGTGCGTGATCAACTCGTCAACCTTGATCTTGCCATTGAGATAATCGTCGACAAGACCGGGCAGCTGAGAGCGGCCCTTGACGCCACCAAAAGCGGAACCCCTCCAGACACGACCGGTGACCAACATGAAAGCTGTAGGATGAAAGGCACGTCAGCATTAATGACCGCATAATGGCTAGCAGACGAATAACTTGACGCATGGAGAAACTTACGCCTGGTGGAAATTTCCTGGCCGGCAGCAGCAACACCGATGATGATGCTCTGACCCCAACCCTTGTGGCAAGCCTCGAGAGCAGCACGCATGACCTTAACGTTGCCTGTGCAGTCAAAGGTGTAGTCGCAACCACCGTCGGTGAGCTCAATCAACTTGTCGACAACAGTCTGGCCCTCGGGAAGGGTGGTCGGGTTGACGAAGTCGGTGGCGCCGAACTTGCGAGCCCACTCCTCCTTGCTGTTGTTGACATCGACAGCGATGATCTTGGAGGCACCGTTGGCGACAGCGCCCTGGATGACGCTGAGGCCGACGCAGCCGGCGCCGAAAATGGCGACATTGCTGCCCTTCTCAACGTTGGCGGTGATGGTGGCGGCGCCGTAGCCGGTGGTGATGCCACAGCCGAGCAGGCAGGTGCGGTCCATGGGGGCCTCCGGCTGCACAGCGACGACCGAGATGTCGGCGACGACGGTGTACTGGCTGAAGGTGGAGGTGCCCATGAAGTGGAGGATGTCCTGGCCACGGGCGCGGAAGCGGGAGGTACCGTCGGGCATCACACCCTTGCCCTGGGTGGCGCGGATCTTGCCGCAAAGGTTGGTCTTGCCGGACTTGCAGAACTTGCACTCCTTGCACTCGGGGGTGTAAAGAGCAATGACGTGGTCGCCGGGCTTCACGTTGGTGACACCCTCGCCGACGGACTCGACGATACCGGCACCCTCGTGTCCGAGAATGACGGGGAAGGCGCCCTCGGGATCCTTGCCGGAGAGAGTGTAGGCATCTGCGTATCACACCATTTCTTTGGTCAATGCGACTGCGAACTGCACGGAAGCCCAACCGAGCAAGCGAGCCATCAAGGTTCTTGGAGTGCGAGTAAACTCACCCGTGTGGCAGACACCGGTGTACTTGATCTGAATTCTGACCTCGTGGGCCTTGGGCGGGGCAACCTCAACGTCCTCATAGCTGAGCTCCTGGCCGGCGCCCCAGGCGATAGCAGCCTTGCAAGTGATGGTCTGCGGAAGATGACATTCGGATCAGCACATAGTCCCTAATGACGCAAACTCATGTCTCTCTGACGATGTAAAGTTGAGCTTATGTCCTCCCAATTTGCGACACTGCGCTTCAAAGAATTGGAGCAAGCGTATATCGTGCAGCGGAGCTTGAGCTGCAGCTGGAGCTTCTTCAACCTTCTCTCTTACCTTTCCTGCTGTGGATGCCATTGTGTCTGAATGTTATGGAATGTAGAATCCTAAATCAACACAAAGTTGAAATGAAGTTTTTGGAGAAGGTCAAAGGGCAGTTTACCTGGCGGAAAGTCGACGTCTTTGGAATGATGACAAAACGGGGCCTGTTTCCATCCACCGCAGCGCCGACCCCGCCTTCCACTTCTCAAAGGTGGGGTACCGCCAGGTGGGTTCCGTACGGTAGAGGTACCGGCAAAGAGAGATCATAGATCGGGTCTCTGAGTGAGAGTGTTCTCTTGGCTTCCAGGCCTCTTTCCTTCTCATACTCTACATACGAACACACCGCGTACAGTCAAATCCGGTGACGAGGTAGCACTAAAGATCTCGGTAAGTGTTTTTCTCGGCCTGTTTATCCGACTGGTTTTCGGTGATTTCACGGCATTCGGGGAATCACTGCGGCTTTTCTAAGCAACGTGTTTTGAGTGGTTATCTGACGGTAACCTAATGATGACGCACTTACTAAGCTAGGGTATCTAGGGTACGCAGTATATTAGTGCCTTATCGACTGGAAAAGCCTCTCGCTCTCGGCAGAGCTTGCTTTGCTCACCCAGCCCGTATCTTTCCCTCTCATAATCCTTATTCACAGAGTACATATTATTCTTACCAATTCTGCATCGACGGTCTCTTAAAATCTCAGTGCATGATGCTGGGTTCTCCATTACTTTGATATGTCCATCCCTCAGTTTTCTTCCCCTCTACTGTTTGCAGCGAACTATGTAATGCGGGGTCTCATCCCTCTTCCTGCGGACTGTTCTGTGCACGTTAGCGTCTAGTTCGAGGCTTTGACAGATCGTCGGATATGTCTTCATCATTACGTGATTGAAGATTTCTTCCAGCATGTATACTACATTTCGCCCCAAGAGACCACCCGGTCCGCTCAACAGGTGCAGCTGGGCCGGGCGGCCGCCGGGCGGGTGTTCTCGTTGCCGAGTAAGAGATGAGCTCCTGGGTCACATCTCTTGCGGCTGGAAGTATGTAGAAGTATTGTCGTAGAAGCTGCTCTGTCCGCTAATGTTGCATTATCGCCCGCAGAGTGACAGAATCACCGCAATCACCTTTGACCATGAGTTTGACATTGTCTTCTAAGTACACTACATCTTTCCCGGCTACCGACCATGTGTGATGAGCTACTCCGAGTCCGGAGGTTACGGTCCACTAGGTAACTACTTACCCCTTTTCAGAAGCGAGGTCGACAACGACAACACGAAATAATGACGTACTGGAATTGGAAACGCTGATTATTATTATTATTATTTTTTTGGTCCATACTGTGAGAAAACGATACTTGAGTCGGCGAGTGTTTCTATAGGAGGGAAGTAGGTAGTATAAGCAATATATTCTGATATAAAGGTCAACTACTCACCTCTCCTCGTCTTGTTCCTCGTCGTTCAAAGTTCGTTATCCGTTCTGTTAAGCCAAGGGTTGTACAGCCGCCTTCTGAAGTTCGTTATTTCCAGGCTCTATGTCTATTGTATGCGACGATACTGAAGCCCTGTCGCTCGCTATACAGAGCGATTAGCGATCTCGCCGACTTGAGGGTTGTGGTGCGGTTGGCTGGGACCTTTCCTCGAACCCCTACATATTATCTCTCGGCGTGAAAAGCGTCGAACCAAACATTTCCCCACAGAACAGGCCTGTCAAGCTTGTGAGAGTTGAAGACAGACGGTGACAAGCAACGTGGTGCATGTTGCTCTGAAGACCTCGCTTACCCCTAACCCTACCTATGGTAAGAGGCACAGTAGATCAGTGACACTGTCACAACCAATGACAACACATCAGTCGGTATCTCACACTTGGCTTCTAACTGAAATCATCCTCCACAAATTGAAGAAGACAGAAACGCCCACGAACTCATAGCTTTTCCACCGTATCATCATATTCAACAACCACCTCCCAAAATGGTCTTCCCTCCTCCTCCTTCCCCGCTTCCCGAGTTCGTGTACAAGATCACGCCCGAAGCTCCGCCCAACCCAATTCCCGAGTCCTACCCACTGTCGGAGCTGGACCAGAAGGATGGATTTGTTCATCTGAGCACCTCGTGGCAGGTACGTTCTATCCTCTCCACCTCAAACTTTCAACGCGCTAATCCCAGCTCTCCCAAAACACAAAGATCCCAACGACAGCCGGCCTCTTCTTCAGCAATGGGCTCTCAATCTACCTCGTCAAGCTTCGCCTGTCTAACTTTGACCAGGCCAGCGTCAAGTGGGACGAGGTTGAGGATACCAACGGGTGCCCGCACTTGTACGGTAACTTTGGGGCTAAGGATGTCGTCGACGTGAAGGAGTTCCGCCGCGGGGAGGGCGAGACGTGGGGAGAGGTGTTTGAGAAGGAGGAGGCTAAGGCTTGGTTGCTATGATGAGAGGTGGCATCGGAGAAGGAAAAAATCTAAGGGGGGAGGGCTGAGCTTGAACAGGAAAGAGATCGAAAGAAATGAGTAAAAGGCCGTGAGACGTTGGATCTCAACAGAATTCGTCTGTTCATTCTTCCTTGATGACCTATTTACCCTAAAAGCCCTCGACCCCCCCTTCCCCTTCTGGCTACCCACCCATAAACAAAAGCCTTTCCAACAGAAGTGCATCTTGACATTATCTCTCCAGCTTAATCCTTGCCATTCCATCCTCCGCTTTGACTCTACCGCCATGTTCCATTTTCACATTAACGACCCCCTTCTCTTCACCTTCATCAGCAGCCTCCCTCTTCACCCTCACAGGTTCTTGCGGCCTCGCGACAGGTTCACTCTTGACGAATGGCTCGTTGAGTTCCTCGCCCTCGCCTGTCTCATCCTCAGCATCCTGTTTCATCTGCTCAGCCTCTCGCTTGACAATGGTTGGGCTATTTCGGCCCTCCCGCTCCTCAGGGTCACCGAGACTTGGTTCTTGCTTGACTATCGCGCGTTCTAGCAGTGGCTCCCTCTTGACTAAGCGTGCCTGCGCCTGGTGGCTTTTCGCGTCCTCATTGTTGAGGTTCGGCTCCAGCTTGACAATCGTAGCTCCATTGAAGGATTCTCTCTTCACGATGCTTGAGCGACGGCTTTCTTCCTCGCTTGGTTCTTGGATGTATGACTCTTGCTTCACACTCGGATGTTCGGGCTTTACAGCTTGTGCTTGAAGGTCGTCTTCTTCCTCCTTGTCGAGAGCAGGCTCCTGCTTAACTGTGGCCAAGTCCCTTTCGGGTTCTCTCGTCGTGATGTGGTGTCGATGTATCAACTCCACCTGTTCGGCATGGATGTTTGACTCCTGCTTGATGCGTACGGGTTCTCTTTTGACGATGTGCGGGAGCTGGTTCTCTTCTTTTTTCTCAGCGTCCATTCCACGAACACTCTGTTCCTGCTTTACCCTAAGGACTTCTTGCTTGACAAGAGATGTTTGGTCAGCCTCTTCACTGTCCTCTTCCGCATCGGCGAACCTCTCGCGCTCCACCCTCATACCTTCTTGCTTGATGATGGGCGGGCTGTGTTCAATGGCCAATTGGACCTCATCGACGTCTTCCATCACAACGTCTTCGATGCTCTCCATCTTCACAGTTTCATCCGCGAAAGCTTCCCGGATCACCGGCGGTACAGGCTCATTGACCACAACATCCCTGACCCTGGCTTCCTCCTCTTCCTTGATCTCAAATCTCTCCTCTCTCTTTTGCCTCTTGATTACCATGTCCCGCTCGTCTCCCTCGTTATCACCCTCCTCTTTCAGCTTTCTCTTGAATCTCACAATCTCGGTCTCCACCTCGACCTTTTCCTTCTTAAGAATCTCCCCCCTTTTTCTACCCTCGATAACCTTTTTCCTCTCCGCAGCTTTACACAAGCCCCTTAGGCCCAGCTCGCAATCACCGCACTTCCTCCCCACGGGAAGACATATCGACTGTCCGAATCCAACCAGCAGCCAGTTGATCTCTTTCCATTTGTCACGGGGTAACCACGACTGCAGCGCAAGGCGAGTCTCCTCGGGATTTTTAGTGGGCGGATTCTGCCAGCCCCAGAGGTTGGTGATGCGGTGGACGTGGACGTCCACACCGATTCCTTCCACACGGTTCCAGCCGTTGTCGGCAGACATGCAAAGATGCGCCATCTTGGGTCCAACCCCGGGAAGGGACATGAGACCTTCAATGGTGTCGGGGATGTCGGAGTTGTATCGGTCGCGGAGAATTTCGGCGGCTTGTTTGAGGTATCTATTACGGTAGTTCATAAGTATATGGTCCGTTGATGCAAACAAGGGGACACTACGTACTTGGTCTTATTGTTATGGAAGCCAACCTTGCCAATCAACTCGTTCAGAACGGCTGGCTCAACAGCCAGCATATTTTCCAGGTTTAGGCCCGGCTCTGCGCCCTCAGTGTGGGGAGGCAGTTCCTTCTTCAACCGCAACATCGCCTCCGCGTTGACTGTGTCTTTGGTCTGGCTTGACAGCATCAGGGCCACGAGAGTGTGAAATCGTCGATCACGTGCAGATGCGTTATTGCTGGCCAAGCGCTCGCATCCCATGGTGTCAACGGCGGCGTTGGCGGCGGGACCGGAGATGCGCATCTCCTTGACAAGGTTATAAACCTCCTCCCAGTCAGAAGGAGGCTCAACCTTGACTTCGCCGGTAACGGCGTCGGTCGTCTTGCGGGCGGGTTTGCGGGCGGTGCGTCTTCTGCTGGATGTAGACGACGCGCCCACGACCGGGATATCGTTCATGTCGATCTCAGAATCCGACTTCACTTCGGCTTCGGCGGTTTGGTTCATGATTCGCGTGCTCTTCCGTTCGGTTTTGATCCTTCTGAGGGCAGGTAATGATTCCTCTTTCCTCAGCACTGTCGTGGTGGTTGTGGTGGTGATGTGCTTCCGATTTCGCGTGCCAATTGGGTTCCTGCGCTTCACCTTTGGTGCAAGCAAGCCACTGGACTTGACAGCGTCTTCTATGTCGGATCCGAAGGTGATTCCATTTTCATCTTCCTCGTGGTCTTCCTCGAACATTGTGGCGCGCAATGGCGAGGATCGTAAGTCAACCGGCGCAGAGCTCGAGCTGGCATTCGCATTCGCATTGTTCGCTTCATAGGCAAATCGGGCAAGAGTGCTGAGACGCGTTGAGCGACGTGGTTTTGCTGGTGTTGCCATGGCAGCTGTTGTTCCCTCGAACAACCTCGATGTCTCTTTGGCTATGCGCGACGCCCTCATGGGTCGATCGATGACCGTGGTGGAACGATGGGAAGGCCTTCTCGTTTGTCTGAAGTTATCTGCTGCTTCGCGCGGTCATGGTTGGAAAATCGACTGTTTGGGTGCGAGGCCCGCGGGAGGGGGAACGCGTGCACCTTTATGGCTAGCTTCCGCTTGTATCAAAAGGCCGAATCAGATGAAACGCTGAAACAGGAAGCTCGAGCCATAAAGTAAACTCGTAGAGCGAACAAAACGCTGTGGATCCTCGAGTCGCCTGCCATACTGCGTATGTACATACACTAAGTACCTGGTTGTAAGTAGACATACTAGTGCCGGTCCTGCCAGACACTTGTTTTCTTTACGCCACATTTTAAGGTTGTCCACTCCATTTTTCGGGGAGATCATATTGAGCCAGTCCATCGGTGACTTCGATGCTGACTGATATGATTTCATTGTTTATACCATGGGCTGTGCCCAAAACTGCATATCCCTTGTCATCAAACGTGCGATCTTGTAAGTTTTAATCTTTGGATCGCTACGAGTTTGTATAATGATATCCTGTCGTCTGCATTGGAACAACCCACCCACACATCTACTTGTCTAAAGTCCGGTTATAAAAGCACTCGAGTAAGTATATAGAGATGTTGTACATCCTTCTAGAAATAAATGTGTCGTGAATGATGAAGAAACGCTGCCTCAGAACGCCGCGCCATCTAGGCCGAAGACGACCTTACACAAGAGCAGCGAATGTCTAACCAAAGAGTCAAAAGGGAATCTTGCAACGCTCGCTTCAAATCAAAAACTCCTCGTTCACCCAGTGGCTGAGCACGACCTTGCCCTCTTCAAACGTAGGCTTTTCCATCCGCACAATGATGGCAGCATGACTGTGTCGATCATTGTGAATCCAAACGGGATACTTACGCCACCCCAATGCATCCAACGCGTTGATTGCAGCAAACTGATATGGTGCCAGGGCAAGCGTGGGCTGATGTGGGTGTGACTGCTTGCGCTCGAGCGCCAGAATCTCCTGGTTGGAGGAATCGTCCGTCTCTTCGCCGGGATCGCTATCGGACAATCCAAGATACTCCTGGTTTTGAGAGCTGTTCAAGTCTTCATACGCATGTTCAACAGCTTCGCGCATCTCCTTGATCCATAGGTCCACCCGGTAACTCTCGACGTCGATTCCTGCCAGGCCCTTTTCGTGTAACTTAACTCTCTTGGAACTTCGCACCGTTTGGATCGCCGAATTGATAAAGAAAGCGACCAATCCCAGCGGGACAAAAACCGCTACGGTCAAGATAAAGGGCACCCTGTTCATCCATTTCATCAGGTTGGCAACAAGCGATTCCTTCGGCTTGGGTGGCGCGGGGGATACGGGGTTTGTCGGATCCAGAATAACAGGCTCGTACCCCTCGACGTAGTTGACTTTCACTTTGTCCAACTCGGTGTAAGGGTCCGTTTTCGCGATGCCGGTGGTGTAGTAGACGGCAGACCTGTCGTTCACGATATTTGTATAGAGGATACGACGCCTGAACTTGGCAAGGCCGCACATGAAAATAGATTTCGGATCTGCCAGAACCGCCAGAAGGGGTTTTCCCGTGTCACGGAACTGATCAATACCGAAAAGTTGTCTCCCTGACATGCACAGGGTACGCGCACCTAATACGTTCCATACGTGGTTTGGCCAACCGCGAAGAGGTGTGCGCACCCCCAGAAATGGGCTAGCAAATGCCGTGAATGTCTAGCGCAAGCATGTTAGCTCGGTGTCTTGTTCTTCTTTTTTTTCTTTCTTTTTCTTCTTCCTGGGTTTTTTTTTTTTTTTTCTTTTTTTCTTTTTTTCTTTTGCCGTCCGGAAGGTCCATACCATGCATTCAAGGTTGTCCAGCACACCTCGTGCATAAAGAAGGCCGATCGCATAACGGGCTACCAGGCCGCCGAGGGAGTAGCCAGCGATGCTGATCTTCTTGATTTTTCCACCTCTGCTTTCGACAGCTTGGAGTTCCTCTTCGATCTCGTTACATACTCGTTCGCCGCCGAGCTCAATGCCATCGTAAGTAAATGATCCGGCGTTTCGCTTCGCTACGAGGATGTTCAGCTTTTCGCGTGGGTGCTGAGCTCGCAAAGCCTTCGCTACAGAGGCCATATGATTCGGGTTGCCCCATAGCTAGGTAATGTTCAGGTTGCGGGTCAGTTGGTGGTCCTGCAAAGTGCCACATGGATTCTGGCGATCATTGCGCCATGCACGATCATAGCATGGACAGGAGCTCAAGGTAACAAGACTTACACCATGTACCAAAACGCAGAGGTGGCCGGCCTCAACTTCGCCTCCGGTGAAGTCAGCCATGGTTCGTTTGTGGTCAGCGATCAGGGACCGGTCGATAGATCGAAGGAGAGAATGCTTACAGTTTGGTAGCGCCTGTGGTGCGTTGCCAAACCTAAGCAATTTAAAGGTTGCCTTTGCAGGGAGGGAGCTTGGCGGGCGGTGGGTTCTTTTTAGAGTGGGCGGCGTTACTGCGTGAACCCCCCCCCCCCTCCCCCCTCCCCCCTCCCGCGGAAACGTCCCTGCAAAGCCGACGGTTTGGATGACGCTTAGGTTTGGCTAACGGAAGGTAAGTGGTGGGCGCGGACACGGAGATTGGACGCCGTCCGAAAAAGGGCAGCCCGCCTGTGGATTGCGACTGGATGGTGCCGTGCCACGGGATGAAATGGGGGGGGGCTGATACGGCTGATTCGGTAGGGCGCTCTTTTAGGTCCAAGCACTTGGAAGGTTCCCGGACAGCACTAATGAAGCGTCCTGGAAGAGAGATTACTCTAGGTTGCTTGTCACGCTCCCAGGTCCTCATCAAGCCTGAAAACGGGAACTAAGATGCGCCCGCTCGCTGTTCATTCGGACACAAGGCATCACGACGGGAGTAACCGCGGGCTCAGACGCGGGCTCAGCTGTCCAAGTGACATGGAAAGCATACCTAAGCCCTCATCACGCGGCGCAGCGGGACGCGGAGCATGTTCATGGACGTAAAGATGGGACCCCAGTCAGTCCGCGTCCAATCTCACCTCTCATAGGCACTAATTCATAGCATACCTCTAGGTACCCGTGGAGATAGGGTGGTTTTTACCCATTTCTAGTAGTAGGGCTGTTTGGTTGGGCGATTGCGAGGTTATTGGTTGTTTCTGCAGGCGCAGCAACGGCAGCAGTTCGTCCTCGTTTTCGAACGCCGTGTCCGGCCACACGACCTACCGTCGGGTATGCTTGGAGAGATGACGACAGTGAGGTCGGTACATGGGGCGATCAACGCAACCAACTTAAATGTGGCAGCTATTTTAATCTTCGGCAAGCTCAGGTACCTAGAATAGGTGTACTGAACCGGTGGGGTTGGCAACCCGCACGACGCTAAATCCGACCGCGGGAATTCCCCTGAAGTGGCCGCCTCACAAACCCGGGGTTCGACGAGTCGTCCGACAACCAGACATGAAACAGAAACATTGGAATGGCAACTCGAAGCCAGGGGCAGAGAAGCAGAGGTAGGGGGCAGACTCTTTGTCTTTGAGGCCAGAGTCCAGGAGAGTCCGAATGATTAAATAAGACATTCTCGAAATGAAGGTTGATCCCGATCTTATGGCTCCTTTCTGTTCTCTTGAGAGGTTTGTTGCCAAAAAAAAAATTTTTCCGCGTTATCATTAAACCTAGAAATTGAAGCAAGCTTCGATGGTCTCTAAATCGCGATGAGCCCGCAACGGCTGCTTCGCGAGCGCCTCTAACATCTCCACAATGTCAATCCGGTAGGTCATAAAGAATGTGCTCTGATGATAGTGATGGATCTGCATAACGCATGCAACTTCAAACTTCACTTGGTTGGTGCTAGGAATCAGGATGGCCATGATACGAGATAACTTCGTTGACGTTGACTGGAGACTTGGAACTTGCCAAGCAGATCGAGATAAGGTTTCGTTAGTTCCGAGAAAGGATAAAGCTTAGCGATCCATTGAGATACCACGGAAGCGCTCCTGGAGAATACCTGAACGAAAAAGCTACCGGCCTGAACTTGACATCCCCAAAGCGTCCCCAAATCCACCTCACATCGGCAATCCATCCTGTCCGAGAAACAACGTCTTCATCTACGGATCTTGAAACAAGTTACAATAGTCAAAAATCCATCCCCGTTTCAATCATTACCTCGTTTTCTCAAACGCCACCATTTGTTCATCAACGACGCCTCATTCAAACCACCGTCGTGAGCCCTTCTTTATTCTGTTTCCTCTTTCCCTTCGTTGCCAATCTTGGCCAATAGACCCAAATAAACATAACCGCCAAGATCTGCAGCATGAACGCATTAACATGCATCTTGACATTCTTCAATTCTCCTCCCCTGTTTGAACCTGACCCTACTTGCTCTTTCCCTTTGTCTAACCACCTCTCACAAACCTCCAAAAACAACTTCGGATCATCCGTGATGACTCCATCTACTCCCTTCCGTATACCCCATTCCATCCACCGCTCCTCGTTAACCGTCCAGATGTAGAGCCTCCGTTGCGCCTTGCGGATCTTACTGACGAAGCGGGCGCCGATAGGGCCGACGAGCATGTGCTGCATGAGGTTAAAGTCGACGTTGAAGTGGGCTTCGGAGAGGAAACGGGAGGCGTAAGGGAGGGAGAAGCCGATGTAGGCGAATCGGTAGGAGGGAAAGTAGGATTTAGCCACGTTGATGTAATTTTCCTTTTGTTTTGGATAGGGGTGTAAGTAAGTGAGACGCATAAGTTAGAGCCGACGCTGAGCGAAAATCATCACATACATTCCAGCAACCGAGGACGATTCTCTCTTTCCAGGCTCGGGTCGTTGGCACAGATTCAATCGTTTGAACTGTGGTGCTCAGTAAGACGTCCGGATCGTCGTCGATCTTGAACATGATATCTCAGTATTTGTGGGGTACCAATTTGATTCACGTTGAGAAGAAGACCGTCAAACTCACCTTGATATCCAACAACACCCACACCGACTCTAAACCAGGTTGCCCAAGATATTCTAGCAGATCTTGCAACCTTGGGATCGATTGCTGTGGCTCCCTGATAGTCTTCAACGTACTCAAGTAGCCCCAGTCACATTCGGAAACCCTTTTGTCTATGCCAAAACATCGTTTAAGGGACGGATCCTGTTGAACACGCGTGCGTTAACACGGATGTCCTAACAACCTTGCGTAGTGAGGGTGTTGGTAAAGGGGAACGAAATGAAGAAAAGGACGTCAAAGAACATACATGTACAAGTACGACAACCCCATCTTTGGTCAAGTGCAAATCCGTCTCGATCGCATGTGCACCGATGTCCACAGCTCCTTGGAAAGCTGCCATGGAGTTTTCGGGGAAAGCGGCTTTATACCCACGATGCGCAATCGCTTGCGGAAGCCGTGGTCCCACAGTTTTCTGTCCATTGCCGTTGGCTGTACTGGTGTTTGATCCGGAATTGGAAGGGGTGCGAATAAGAGTTTCTAGATGGACGGGAGATAGATGGTTAGCTTCGGATTGTTGGTGGGAACTTGTTTGCTCAAAACATGGCGAGATGTTACCTGTTGCCTGTGGGGATTCTTCCCCTGAATGTGCCTGTAAGTGCGACATGTCTGTCGGCCTGACCGTCCAAGTCCTTGAAATCCTCCGACTGACAACGCTCGTTGCAAATGTTTGATCACGTTCGCCCTTCACAATTTGGCTTCACTGGGAGTCGATCGTGGGAAGATGGGTTGAATGGCAAAACTAGACGTAAGGGGTTCAAAAGTTAGATGTGGTTGGAAGGTTACCCCAAGAGGAGATCTGCCCTCGTTATTCACACCTCAGCCACTTACCAAACAAGCGGCAGGCAGGCAAGCGGCAACTCGTCGCCTTGGATCGACCCTACACTAACAGGCTTGGAATGGTGATCCTTGATTGTTCTTTACTGTGTAAGTTGAAGCTCAAACACAGCCCGGACAATTCATCAGAATGGACCACTGAGGTGATGGAAGTGCTCTTGATTGGTGAAACGGTATGAAATTGTAAGATGTTGTGTTGTTGTGTTGTCCAATGTTATCCGCATTGACCTCTCCAGGACAATTGTTAGTGTCCTTGGCTCAATGAGTCGTTAAAGTGTACACTAGGCTTGGAGACGACCCTGCAGATCTTCGGTCGTCAGACTCTTGGACCCGGGCCGGCCCTTACCGCTTCCGAGCGTTCGGTATGTTGGCACGCGTGCCTGTTCCAGACTTCCAGGCCGGCCGGTAGGCATCGTTGCGGCCGGGCCACTCTCTGGGCCGCTCTCGGACAGAGTCGGCGAGTATGCCTGCGAAATGGAAGGAAGGGACAGGCGCCTGGGTGGTCCCCGGCCGCACTTCCCCCACTATCGGTGTGATATCGCTAGAAATCATGGCCAGTTGGTCAATCATATACGTGTCTTTGCGACACGTGAAAACGCATTCTTCTTCTCTAGGTAGGAGTTCATACACTACACTACAGGGCGGCAAGAAGTCGGGATTCCAATTGCAGTAATGCGTGGAACATGCTGTTGGGGGGAACCGGGGGAACCGGCAGTGGCGTCCATGACATCACGCCCGCGGACTCTACCTACACAGTGGACTTAGAGGTATGTATGTACATACAGTAATGTCCCTAGTATCTACAAGGAATCCGGGCAGCCAATTCTCTTGCATTTAATAGGGATCTTGCAGAAGGGGGGGAGGGTGTACGGACCCTTCGGGGAGCCGCTGCCTACAGTAATAGAGAGCTGGCTTCTAAGAAGGTGGAGTAAATCATCTAGTCTAGGGGTTAAAAATGTTCTATCTTAGCTAAAAGGTACCCTCGTACCTGCAAATCTGGCTTTGAGGCTTTGCAATTTGCTGTTTGGAGCTTTAGTATGGGAAAATAATTCGGGCACGAAAATTCTTGCATTTAATAGGATTATGCAGAAGGGAGGGCTTGTAGATACTAGGGACATTACTGTATGTAGGTATCGCCAGGGCTCCAGCAACCCTTCACCTCTTACCCGTGCCCCGCCCCCACTTTTTTGGGATAAAAGGGGTGCGAGTCTGGCGAGTCCCCAAAAAGTGGGGGCGGGGCACGGGTAACAGCTCCTTCTCCACTCCCATTGTTGGTACCTTTGACAAGCTCGTCATTTCGAGCTCCATGCTCGTTTCCGCTCCACCAAAGTTGAACTCCATTCGACACAGTGAACAAAACTCAACGAAACAAGGGTACTGACAGAGCTCCTCTTCTCCTCATCTCTTCACTGGACTCCACCTGTCACTCAGTTACGGAAGGCCGGAAGCTCGAGACATGACAAGTCGCAAGAAGCCCTGTTCCTGGCACGGCGCCGGCGGACAAAGCGGACAGTCAACGGGACTCGTATTGCTACTCTGTTCTTGTCATCAATGTGCTTGATAAGCATGGCAGTCACTGCAGTGAGAGGCCATACCTACTCCGTGCTATTGTACGGTGAGGGTTGACCGAATTCCACGCTTGTTGAGGTGTACTCCGAAGTCCGCTGTCCGGCGCCGGCTTTCAACTGAACTCTGCTGGTCCTGGCGATCAAAGGGCTTGTTTGGTTATGGAGATGTTCAGGGCCTTAGAGGCGATGGCGACGCGGGGCGGAAAGCGAAGAAGGTTCCGCATGGCCTTTCTACCCTTTTGAGAGATGATCCCTTGAACGTGACCAGAGAAGGATTGTGGCGCGTGTCACAAGCAGTTCGTCACCTAACCTTTAACGTTACAGTGATTTGGATATCGAGAAGAAGAGCCCACTGCAGTATTGCCGTCGGCATGTCTATCCCGTCCCCCCAGATAATGGGAAGGCCTCATGTTCAGGTTCAAGGCGCACGCGCGCATCGGAAGGCATTACCCGTCTTCTGGGGTACTCTACACCCGTGTGAAACGGGCGGGAAGAATGGCATGGTAGTAACGACCGGTCGATTGTAGCAGGTATTAGAGACTATCGGGGTCTTTGTGATGTGTCATGTAACGTCCTTCTCTGGGCATGTGGAAGCCTCGGCGAACAATTGATCAGAAGCAAGTCTTGAACGGGTGTTTCGTGACTGGGGCTCAGCTGTCATGTCAAATGCGAATTGGTTTGTGATGTCTTTTCGTTCTACCAGTAATAAATACACCCGAGAAAGGGTGAAAATAACAAGTATCTCCTACCAGATCATCCTTGCCTGTCACTATCATGTGTGCTTGGTACTCAGGTATCATTTGAAGCATCCCGCCCTATTGCTAAAGAGCTGCCTACACAAACAGCGGGAAAGAGGACTGCCGATAGGAGTGTGAAACCACATGATAAAGATCATTCCTTACCTACTCGTTACCCCTGCTCTAGGCTCGCTCGCTGCTACACTCGCGATTGCTATCGAACATCGTCGTCCGCTTAGTACACTATCTGACCTCAGTTGATTTCCTCTCTGTCATGGAACCTTGGCAAATTTGAAGCCCTCCCAGAAACTCCAACCTTGGCCAACATATCCGAATGGAAGAAATAGTTTTCCCAGCCTATACCAAGTCCATAACCAAGAGTATCGTGAGAACCCGCGCCCACCGATTCCAATAAATATTCCTGTAGTCCCTCAATGTCGTTAGAGTCCATACCCATGTAATCCATCCAAAAGAAAGTTGTCTGTGTCCGCTGAGGTCACGGGCAATAGCGTGTTGCGGTAATCCATATTTCCGTTGTTCAAACCCATGTCGCCGGACGAAACATCATCAGAAGAGGAAATACTTTCTTCGCTCAGACTGAGAACGCTCTGTGCTGTTGGAGCGCCTGGTACAAAGTCACCAAGATTGAACGAGGACATATCCCACGGATCTTGCCCCCATGCTGTAGCCGACGAAGGTGTAGCAGACGAAGGCGTCTCCAAGGGTGCCAAAGCTGGACCCCCGTAAATTGCAGTATACAGACTGACCGGGCCACCATCCAATGATCTCACCAGTGCCTCCCACTCAGCTGCCGACATGCCGGTTGATGACTTTTGCGGGAAGATTTGGCCTTGCTGAGAGTGAGAGGATGCTGTGGACGAGCGTTGTTGTTGTTGTTGTTGTTGTTGTTGGTGGTGCTGCTGCTGCTGTTGCTGCTGCTGCTGCTGTTGTTGTTGTTGCTGCTGCTGCTGTTGTTGCTGTTGTTGCTGTTGCTGTTGCTGTTGCTGTTGCTGTTGCTGTTGTTGCTGTTGTAGTTGCTTGGGCTGATGAGGTTGACTGCGCATCTGTGCCGGGGAAACAGGTGACTGAGGAGAACTTAATGAAAGGTAATCCAAATTTGGCTTCGACTGTGTGCCAGTCGATGTACGTCCTATAAGCGCAGCTTGAGCGACTTGAGCATGACTCAAAGAGTGGCGATGATGAGGTCGCATTTGTTGCGCTTTTTGCCGTAAGCTATCGAATGACGTTTGAGAACGGGCGCGATAGATTTCGTTTCTGTGCTGCTGCTGAAGTTGCTGATGCTGATGTTGTTGGTGCTGAGGAGTCATAACCATCCCAAGTAACTTGTCCTGCTGCATGATGAGATCTGTTTCCCTCAAGCTAGCGCTAGAGTGACCATCAAGAGCTGGCTGAGCACCGCGATCAACAGCTGAAGGCAAAGGAGATCCTTGCTGCGCCGGTGGTGTGGGCATACATGCCTCCGGAGACTGCCTTGGGGGCGTCGGCAAGGACTGGGGAAGCGATTCCTCGACGGTAACCAGCATTCCAGCGATCCTCTTAAAATCATACGATCCTGGAGCGTTTACCTTGGTAACAATCTTAACAACGCCATTGACAAGTTTCTCGTTATCCTTCAACAATTTGCTGTCGTGCTTCAGTCCCAATGTCTGGTACAGCAACGCCATACCGCAGACGATCAAGATGTCTGCTTTATTCAGGCAGAAGGAGAAGGACATGGACCTCTCTTCCAGCAGCTGAATTATTTGCACAATGCTCTTACTGGACTCGGCAACAGACATAAGTGCAGGAGCGGCCTTTGGGCCCAGGCTAGATGCAATAGCCGGCCGATAGATAAGGATTCGAGTATAATAATAGGCGAGGGCAAGGAGAGGAGACCTGCTGCCTGTCACATCGGTCGAGGGCTTGTCCTGCTTGAAATTGAGCTTCAGGTGTTGTGGTAGGTTCTCAAACCACTCGGTGAGTTCTCCCTCGATTGATGACATCTGCTGTAGCGAAAGCTCGTGCGAAGTGGCAGCCGGATATATCTTCTCAAGGACCTTGCCTAGGATCTGAGATCCTCGGAACAAGGCAAGTGCGCTGGAGATCCTGGTGGGCTCACCGGGAAGGCTTGGCTGAAATCCCTTTTCTGTAACATATTCGTCGTCGGTGTCTGATGGGAACTCGGCGTGGACGTCTTCATCCTTGAGAAGTTTTGGGAGACCAAGAATGGCGGCAGAAAAGCTAAATTTGTAAGCAACTGTCCATGCCTCGTGTGAACGAGTGCACTTACCAGTCAAGTGTGTACAGCGTCCAGAACACCTTCTTTCGTGTCTCGATAGTCAGTGCACCGAATGAGAAGCGCTTCTGGCTCTGGTGTAAACCTAGGCGATGAGAAAGTCCCACAGCAATGCCCTTGTAGTATTGCAGTCGCTTATAGTCGGCTCGGACAGTGCAGTACATTAAAGCAAGGATGAGGCACTGGAGGGTAAGCATGGTGTTGTCCATCAAGATAGCCTCCAAAGACTTATGCCATTGTGTCTCGCAAGCGGCCAGCTGCTGAAAGTCAGGCTGCTCACTGGACAGGCCAGCAATGCTGAAGACCAAGTAAAGCTGTGTGAGCTTGTGGTTGTTCTTGATCTTATCAGGATCCGCAACGAATTCCTCGTAGACACGAAGGAAAGCGGGCTTGTGGAGAACTGGAAACAATGGCGCCCACTCTTGGAAGTAAACATTCACGCAGCGATCAGAAAATAGCCTGGGCGGTATCCTCATGCTCTGGGGGGACAGCTTTGTCGAAAGTGGATAACATCCCTGAATGTGCAAGAACGCTTCTGGGTTGAAGTCGGTGCATGACTTGCCGTTCTCTTGGATTTTACGCTTGAATGTTTCTGTTATGTGGTCAGTCATCAACACTGCGAACCTCTCGTGCAGGGGGGGGGGGGGGGGGGGGGGGGGGGACATACCGATAAAAGAGCGGCCACTAGAGGCACCCATGAAGTAGGAGTCCGAATTCTCGACACCAAGCAACAAGGGCGATGCTTGGACACGAAAAGTATCCTCTTTTGCCAGTGTGCTGGAATCCCTCTTGATCTCTGCTGCCGGAGTGCTTCGAGGTGATTCGGCAGACCGACCGCGATTGCTGTGCATCTTGGAGAGCATATCGAGCTTCTCGTCCTTCTCATCCAGCAAGTCCTTGAGTTCCCGTATTTCCGCCTCCAAAGCTCGTACTCGCTCCTCGAGCGATTCTGTGTAGCCTCTGGGGAAAGCGCGCCTACTGAGCTTATCGCTAGTCTTGCACTCGAACCCAACGTTGGCGCATTGTGAACAACACGGCCGGATCCCGTCGCAGCGGATCTTTTTGCTGCGGCAGCGATCGCAAGCCTGAGCGATGCGACTTTGTGAGCTGTTGCCCACCTTGATAACTTTCATGGGTAGAATGCCAGGCATTTTGGGCGCCTTTCACGCGGCCGGAAAAGTCCCGTGCCTGTCGATAATCGATAATGTCGGTGAATCAAGTTGTGGGTGAACGTGGGTGAGTGCTTGTGTCGAAAGAAGTAACCCAAGGTTGTCGATACAGCACCAGATCGTAAAATATAATTCGTCTTAGATCGTCACAAGAGTCAATGTCGCAGTCGATCTGGTCGAAGAGAGTAAAGGAAAAGAAGAGGCAGGTGGCGTTTATGGTATTGACAATTTCTCACTGGTGTCTGTTGTTCACGTTGATTTAGTCGTAATCGACAGTCGAAGTTGGAAATGAGGCGGTAGATGACTGCTTGTGTGGTGATGAATGTGGTAGTGGTGGTGTAAGTCGATAAGCTACAGATTAAAAGGAAAAAAAGCCTAAGACAAAAGCAAGCCAAGATCTCCAATTCCTTAAAAGTCGAGTCAGTCCAGTGAAAGGGTGGGATTTGGAGAACACGACAGGCGGGGCGGCGTGATTTAAGGATGAATTCCGTGGGAAGGAGCATACGGGGGTACATTGGTGTGTTGCTGTGAGCCAAGAGGGACGGAACCAGGGGGCAGGACTGGCTGGCGGGCCAGCGACAAGCGTAGCACTGCGTCACAGCGAGGCAGCGAGGGCGCGAGCGTCGGTTGATGCCACGCTGAGGGGAAAAGCGGGCGGGAAGGAGTTCCTGGTCGTTCGTGGGGTACTTGTACTCGGTACGGTACCTTTCTGGTGATCGGTGAGGAGAGTCACCTCAACACTTTAGTCGCAACGTACCCGATACTTCACCACCCCTTTGCAAGATTACCTAACTTCCATTTGCACAGCAATCTACAGTACCGACAACGCAAGTACACTATGACGATCCTCTAAAGTTGGAACGTCGAGGGCAGCAACAGGGCCTACGTGAACGTCAGGACGCTATCGTCCGTGACAGCATCTTGACGTTTGAGCTACTGCCTCAACGCCGTATTTCTGCTAAGCCTCCGAAGATCAGCAGAGAGTCCCAGTGTGAGACTGTGAGGTGGACAAGGCAACGGACGGTGTGGAAGCGAGGTACTACGGCGTAGCGATTGGGGCAAGTCCATCGAGAGCACCATGACCCTGCTCAACGTACCTTTTGGGTTTATCGACTCCATTGAATTGCCATCCCCTGGCCAAAGAAAAATCTGGGGTGAGCAGGGATTGACTCGTCAAATCCAATTTGTGTTGTAGCAGATTCGCCAATCATACATGGTCGTTGTGAGCGAGAATCCACGGCATCCACTAGCCCCATCATCCGGTCTAGTCGACGAATCGCAGCGCCCTCATAGCGGTCGCGAGGGACCCCCGGCCCCTTTTTCTACACAGTAGCATACCACCACCAGGCTCACAGAGGGTTGTGAGCGAAATCCGGGGCTTCTCGGCGCCTCCTGGCGTGAATCGGACCACAGGGTAACCATCAAGGACGCCATCCTTTTCTGTGTTTGTTGAGACAGCGACGTGCGAGGGCTGGCAGGAGTTTTCGATGGCATCATGGCTGGCCTAGACCCTATTGTCTTCAAGCTGCATGGATCGTCAGGTCATGGCAGTTGTTGAAGGTAGCCACTAACGAGAACACTGGCCTGCTTACGACCTAGAGACTAGCGAGGCCAAGTTCAAGATCATCCCGATCTGGCTGGGCACCAAGCTGTTTTGCTTACCGAAACCCTGAGTAAAATTTAAAGCTGCAGCGTCATACGGCCTCTGCTTCGATACCACGAGACGATACCCTTCGTGGTTAGAACTCTCAAGAACCAGACGGGGACCTCGCTAAACAGCCTCCTCCTTGACTTGCGGTTACGGTCGAGAAGCCGTTGTGTGCATGGGGACCGGTGGCTCGGGTTAGGGATTAACCTCTTCGAGGTCAAAGCGAGACTTGGTCCATGGTCCGCGTGACGCTGGATGGGGGCATTGAAACCTTAAAGAGACAGGGAACTCCTCGTGAATAGGACAATGACAACCATGGTAGTAGTTGGGTCTTGGGATCAGCAGTCCTCTTCGTCTTGCATAGTCGAGGATGCTGTACTTTGACAAAGATATTCCGTTGTCGAAACCATAAGTGGTGATTGTGTGGACTAGGCGGCCAACTAGCAGTGAACGGTGTCTTGGATGTCAATGTGTGCGGCGGAAGAGGCGCGCATGTACCTATTGAGCATCAAAAGGAGCATTTCGGATCGGCTCCGGGACGTTGAATGGTAATCCACACTGTCACCCAACCCCGATTTCCATAACTCGAGGGGCATTGACATCCAAGCGCAACTCAAAGCCTCTTTCCCGCGGAATACTTCCATATCAGAAAGCACCGAATGTACGGTGTGCTGACGGACACATAGATAAATACCTTCTGGAGACATAAACAGCATACTCCACTAAAAGGGGTCGCTGACGACGACGTGGACGTTTTGCGAGCAAGGCAAACTGCCCAAGACTGGCCCACCGGTGGATCGTCAAGTGTGTTGGGTCAACTAAGGTAACAGGGTCATTGAAACACACACAAGTCGAAATTCGGTGAGCCAAAACTATAGTCAAAAAAGAGGGAGAAAAGTGTCTGATCATCGACGGTCACCGGTCTGCGTCGTGGTGGTGGTGGTGGTCACTTCGCTCTTATGATAAGACGCGAGCGATGATGCATTAGGGGAAACCTAGTTACCGCTGTACATGGGTAGTATGTACGTGTCACAGTACTCTGTAATGGCTGCAGTGCCCCAGTCGCACACGGACCTGCAAAGGACGGGATGGATAAAAAAAAGTGCTGTGGGATGGGGCCGGTCGCCTCCACACAGTAACAAGAGACATAATCTCAGACGGCCCGCATACTGCGTACACATTCACTGCAGCACCTAGTGTAAGTAAGTAGCACAATAATTCCAATCCGTGATTGGTTGAACTCTTGCAGCAGGATCAATTTGTTCCACAAACCTTCTTTCTCTTTGCAAACCAGATCTGGAGTTGGTCTTCCCCGCATTTTGGTCGGGCAATGCCAAGAACTCTAAGGGATGGGTTCCTCTCCTTTTCGCTCTCGATCGGGCGGTATCACCACTTTGATGAGTCGAACTCGGGCAACTTCAAGCAAACAATCGATATCCAAGAATTGACTACGGCAGTCGGTCGCTTCATGAGTGGTCTTACATGATTTCTCGACGAACAGGTCTCGTCTTGACTCTATGTCTCCCATACACCGTCCGCAAGACGACGGAAACTCCGACCAGAGATCTTGCAGCACAGACAGTAAAACTAGCCTCACGAGCATCCAGTCACCACCCAATCAGCGCACTCACATCACTGGCCAGCGCCCCGGTAACATATCAAGCCGCTCTCCCACTCATCGCCGATATGCGGGGCAATATGAGATTGTGTAGTGGTCCCAGGCCTTCTGGGCGGAACCATCTGGGTGACCGTACATGGAAAGAGCTGGTTCAACAACATGGCTTGACATGAAACTCGTGGTCATCCTGCGCCAGAGGAGCATCGTGTCTGGACAGTGTGGAGTTTGGGACAACCATGTGCATAGTCGCCTCATGCAAAATGTTCGTTCTCGTCATTTCGAGGCGCTTCCTAGAGGATAAGATTGGCCTCAACATCGCAACTCTCCTGAACTCTTAGTCTTGTCAGCGCAGTAGTCTCGGTAATTTGCTCAGTGGCTATTTCTTATTCTTCTTTGACAGCCCAACATTACGCGGCATGGTCAATGTACATATATTTGGAGGTTATGGTTTGCGTTTTACACAATTTCCCCATATAAGCCTGCAAACCGATCATACCATAACAAAGTTTCACAAAAAAAAACTTTCACGAAGAAACCTTAACGAAGAACCCACCCCTCCTCCAAACACTCGGATCAGAGAGAATCACGATGCCTCGCAGTCTCCATTTCAGAAATATGTGGTTCATCAACTGAAATCGTCGGGCTCATTGGACGCCTCCTCGCCAACTAAGTCGGATTCGGCAGCTTCCATCGATCCGAGATATGCCACCACGTTTTCATCAGCCAGTAACATACGCCTCTGAATGCCATTTTGTCAGTCACCTTGCATGCCATCGCGTGAGGGGGAGACCCTGGGAGTCTGCGGGGGTGAATTCTCACCTCTTTCTCCAAGTCATCTATGACAACTTCTAGAAGACCTGTTTCGATCCTCCTGAGAAGAGCAGCAGCCTGGCGACACTCGTCCCTCACCAGGTCAAGGTCGCTGATGGGGAGTGAAGAGAAATGGGCAAAAGACTGTGCTCTCTCAAGCTGTTGCTGCAACCGCTCCTGGACCACAGTGACAACGCGCAACTTGATAAGTGTAGCTACTTCATAGCTCTGGATAAGGGTTTCAAAATCCCCTATCCGGTCTGTAACGTCCTCCTCTCGCCAGAAAACACGGAGCTGTCGGCCACCCACACTGTCCTGCAGCACCCGGAAATCCAAGCCGTCCTCCTCATTCAAGCACATGAGGTAGGCGAATGGGCTGCTCCATGACACGGCAGAGCCACCCTTGTCGCGAGCCACGAGAACTTTAGGCAGGTCCTTAAACGCGAAAAGCTTGGCCTTTGCCAACGGGTCGTCCTCAAACGGTTCCAAGGGGAGCACGAGGCTCTCAACTGTCGCTTCAGGATCTATAAACCCGTAGCTGAACAGCATTTCTGCAGCCGGCTTGGCATCGCCATAGCTGATGGTTACCTCCTCACCAGGTGAAATGTTGCTGTCTGGCCTGGGCAAAAGGACTACCTCATCTTTGGTGTTTTCGTCATAGTAAGCCGACGCATTGGTCGAGTGGTTGATCATGTCTATGCATGGCACCATAGACTCCCCCGACTTCGGCAACTCGAGGACTCGAGACCGGTAAAGCGCATCTAAAAGAATCCAACTGCGTAGAGATGCCGAAGAATTGCCGTCTTCGTATGGCCACAGTATGTCGTTCCAATTCGGAAGGCTAGATGCAGCCTCCCGGACCGCATCAAACTCGGCAGTGATGGCCGTCATTTTTGCATTCACAGCTGACTCGAGAGATGTACCCCGGAGAAATAGCCGCTCATCTTCTGTCCACAGTGTGGGCACAAGGACTGTTTTGGGTAGGAACTTGATATACTCGGTCCATGGGTTTGAGACGCCCACTGGAGCTTGGGGTCTTGTAGAAGCCAAAACCAACTGGACAAGGAGAAATAATAATACATCCCTTCTGGCTGACTGTTGTGTGAAAAATAAATAACGTCAGCTGGTCTCCCGGACAATGTCAATGGGGAAGGTCGGGAGTTCCCAGATAGAGAGAGAGAGAGAGAGAGAGAGGGGGGGGGGGAATCTGTAACAACTCGCTCATACATGATGTCCAACAGCATCCAGAAGTTGCTTGAAGTTCTTGTCTTCTTTGGCATATTCATTGATAGCTTGTACGTTGAGAACGAGGCTGTTTGGGACCGTCATAAGAGGAACTTCATGTTTGAGCTCTCCACAGCTTATTACGCCGTAGCCTTTCCCTTCGATGTTGGCGACCTTGACATGCGGGAATGTGATGCCGTTGAGCAGAGCCCAAGCGGGCAGTGCCTCGATTGGGAGCCCAGGTTGTGCCATTTTTGAAGAAGACCGCTTGCCGTACAACAGGAAGAGAGGTGCCTTCCAACCTGCTAGGAAGTAGGTACAAGTGAGAGCTTAACGAGTTTGCTTGAGCTCGATCTACAATCTTAACCGTGCATGAGACTGAAACCGCACCAACAGAAGCAACTACCGTAACGAAAGCACCCTGGTGGTAAGGATCTTGTACGATGGAGTAATCGTACTACCTGTGTACGTCCGTCGTGGAAATAGATAACCCTAACCCAAGACGCCCAGTTCGCAGCTTCCCAATGTTCGCAACTGCCTTCTGTGAGAAGGGACCTATTTATACGCTCGCACTACCTGGTCTTGGCTTAAACTCGTAGTGTATTAACGGTTCGATTTAGATACAATACTATAGTCATAAAGAAAGTAAATAACAAGAATAACAATGATAATAACATGAATAGCGACAATAACAGCAACAAAGATAGCATTAGCTTCAAGTTAATGATAATACACCAGAGGGCGCGCACGAATGCACTTGGCTGATAATGTGGTGAGGTTCTTCTGCGGGGTTGAAAATTTAGTGATTGGGTGTGTGTTTAGGAAAGTGGGTTTTAGTCTATCTAGTGTAGGTGGGAAGGATTTTGAGACTATCCAGCTACAGTACCTAGAGGTAGCATTGGCGACCTGTCCAACGCGGCGTGGGCAATCGTATCCATTTGGTGGGGCATGGAACGAATTTCAATTTCACCTTCCCCAATTATCTTGCTGCTGCTGCTGCTTGCTTCGAGTTGCCCTGAACAGAGCACGATACTCGAGACCTTTTTGCCGCCTTCAACCATCATCTACCGGGCTCTAGACCTTCCTGAATACGGACCATTATAATTAAGCCCATTTGACATACCCGACCACCGCCAATTGAACCAGAGCGAACCCTTTCAAATGCCTCGAGATCCTCTAATTGGGCTGGTCGGCAAACCGAGCGCCGGCAAATCTAGCACGCTCAACTCGCTAACAGATGCTTCCTCTAAAGTCGGTGGGTAGTGACGTGTTCTTGTTTGCGAAGACGTTTACCTTCCCTTCCCTTCGACATCTCAGCTGAGAAGATGGACGCGTTACGTCTCATACGAACGGGCTGCTGATACGGCTTGCCACGCGAAACAGGAAACTTCCCGTAGGCTTCTTCCATCACAATCTGCTCATCTTCTGCCTTCCTTTCTCCAGTCTAGACACATGAAATACGTTATCCTGGTTGCTCCGATAACACGACTGTCATCGTCTATCAATATAGCCGCAAGCAGACGTGAAGGACGTCGCGCTGACAACAAGGCCTTTTCTTCTACCACAGTTTCACCACCATCGACCCCCAACGAGCGATCGGCTACCTCCAAATAGACTGCGCCTGTGCGCGCTACAACGTGAGCGAAAGGTGCAAGCCAAACTACGGTTCCTGCGTCAACGGCAAGCGTAGTGTGCCCATTGAACTGCTCGACGTAGCCGGTCTCGTCCCCGGAGCACATGAGGGCAAAGGGTTAGGCAACAAGTTCCTCGACGACCTGCGACATGCCGATGCCCTGATACACGTTGTCGATGCTTCGGGCACAACAGACGCCGAGGGAAAGGTCACGCGTGGGTACGATCCATCCGTGGACATTGCGTGGCTGCGGTCCGAGATTGTGGCTTGGATCAAGGGAAACCTTTGGGAGAAGTGGGGTTCGATCAGGAGGAGGCATATTGCTGTCAAGGCGACAGCGGTGGAAACGCTCCAGGCACAGTTCAGTGGTTACGGAAGTACCGCTGCGGTGGTGGCGCGGACGCTGGATAAGTTGGGTCTCAAGGAGCCGTTGGAGGAGTGGTCCGGTACGTTTATGGCTTTGCCCTAGACACCCTGGTGGATACTGTCAGTCCGACTGCGGCGCGGGTGCTAATATCGGTCTCCGACACGCAGAGGAAACCGTCGATCGTGTTGTAAACGCCTTCACCGACGAGAAGTTCCCAACAGTGATCGCACTCAACAAGATTGACCACCCAGACGCCGACAAGAACATTGCCAAGATTGCCAAGATGCAAGATCCCAACTCCATCGTCCTTTGTTCTGCGATCTCCGAAATCTTTTTGCGCAAGATGGCGAAGCAAGGGTATATCAAGTACACAGAAGGCAGCGAGTTCGTTGACACAAGGGAAGACCTAATAGCCGATGGCGATCCGGACGGCGGAGGCTTGAAAGAGCTGGACGAGAAGAACCGGAACAGGATAGAGAACCTGAAAGACATGGTCCTTTACCGATTTGGCTCCACGGGCGTCAATCAGGTGCTGTCCAAAGCCGCCGAGATCCTCGGCTTGGTGCCAGTCTTCCCAGTCAGGAATACGACGACGTTTACGTCGGGTGCAAATGAGTCGGCGAATAAGGCGGTATTCAGGGATTGCGTGCTGGTCAAGAAGAACTCAACCGTGGCCGATGTGGCCAGGAAGATTATGGGCGATGCGCCGATCGCCTACGTCGAAGGTGCGGGCGGCATCCGTGTAGCGGAAGATCAGATTGTTACGGTTGGGAAGAATGATGTGAGTATCCTGTTTGGTACCATTTCAAACGACTTTGCTGACCTTTACATAGATCTTATCATTCAGGGTAGGCCGAGCATAAAAAACCAAAAGAGGGAAATCGGCCGACATATTACTCCCTCCCGACATGTGTATAGATAACAGACAATGCTCAAGAGTGTCCCAAAAAAAGCCATCAAATAAGAGCGCATGGAGGGATAGCAAAAGGAGCCTCTATCCTATGATACGCATCCAACAGACTCCCCTAAACCAGCCAGCGTCATAACCTGTTTCACACGGAGAGCTATTTGAACACAAGTGACCGGCGCAATAGCAAGATTTTGGAATAGTGGAATGCTCATGACCGCAAGGTATGCGTTTCTGTCGTTATGAAACGCTTATTAACCCCTTGGGTTCCTTCCATTACATACAAAACCATCATTCCACCCGCGTCCTCGTGAACCCGTTCGTAATGATGCCAATCCCTCCCTATCGTAATTAGACTTGCTTATTCTCCCACTTTATGACCTTTTCCTCATGCCTGCAACAAATGTGTGCCGAAATGTCTGCGTAAATCCCCCAGGGCGCAACCGTAATTTCGACAAGGGGTATCATAAGGCGAAAACAAGCGCCGGAACCATCGGGAAAAGAAACCAACCTCTCCATGAAGGTATGGTGATGTGCCCACACCACCTTGGTCCCCGATGCAACTTTTTTTTCCGTTCTTTCTCCTTCACCCACGATGAAGAAAAGAAGATCAGCTAGTTGGTGTTTCTTGTTGTCATTGTTGTGCCGTTGCTCATTTAATACTTGAGAATGATGTAGAGAGCGTGGACGATACCGGGGAGGTACTGCAGGCAATAGTTAGCAAGGGTTCCGTTGTATGCGACGGCAAAAAAATGGAAGAAAAGAAGGAGGAAAGGAAAGCTTACACCCAGGATGGTGAGTAGGATGTTGATGAAGAGATCGGCACCGCATCCACGCTCAAAGAAAACTCCGAGAGGGGGGAGGATAATGGCAACGATGATCTTGCAGATGTCACTGATGAGGAAGCAAATGTCAGCAATGGTGACCCAGAACCAGAGACGCCGCACGCTGCGTCAAGCACATGGGAATAGTCAGCTGGCTCTTACCTAGCGGTGAAAGCCATTGTGATGGATTAGTATTGTAAGGTATTTGAAAATTGGGTTGAGTATCGCGCCTTGTTTGACGAATTTTCGAGACTTGCTGGGTGTGACAGTTGGTCGCTTTTCTTTTCTGTTGTTTGCTTGAATGGATTGGCGTAAAGGAGCAGCAAGACAAGCGGGCAGCAGAGAATTAAATAGGTAGGAACAACATACCTTACCTACGGGGCAGGCGCCGTTACGCCTTGCCAAGATGAACTGTGCCTTCCTTGCCAAGATGAACCGACTGTACATAGTAGTGTAGAGGTCATATGTAAACCTGTGCGGGGCCCTTACACCTCTTTGCTCTTGCAGGGCAGACGGTCAGGGAACAGGGTGCGCCTGTCTGGTTCCGTGGTGGTGTGGTCTTTTTCCTCTGTCTACCTCTAAATCCATTCCTTGCTTTCGCTGTTTGGGGCTTTTTGTGAGTCTGGCAGTTCCCGGCCCTTCCTTCAAGGCCAAGCGGGTAGGCGAGGGAACTTGGTGAGGTGATGGTTCAACCTCTCGCAAAGCTCGCGCGCAAAGCAAGCCATGTACAAGGCGGTTCACACACGCGATTGGAGAGTCGGCCCAGAATACGTCATAAGGTACACACCACTCAACGACGCACCGGCAAAGGTAGGTAAGTAACCGTGGTAGACATAGCACGGTGGTTTGCCGTCCTACTGTTACCCAGTTTTGTCAACATCTATCTCACAATCCTCCCATGAGAAACGAGGACCTGTTCCCGATAAGGAACACGCCTGAGAGAGGCCGCTTGGTCAAGTGCTGATTAGCGATGCTGAACAAGTGGGATTCAACTTCGGGACGGGACTCCGAAGTCCTCATGAGTCATCACCGAGAACCAGGGCGAATACGCGGGCATTGCGGCGAAAGGACCACAGGGTCTTGTAGCGCTAACTTTTTACTCTACGCAGAAGTTTGTACGTAGTGTACACCGCTTCATAGTTATTGCTTAATAGTTTGTTAGCGCAAGACTTGCAAGCTCGTTTTACAAGGGAAAGGACAGGGAATTATTCGGCATTACCCATTGGTTTAAATCCGCGAAAGGAACAGGCCAAGACCAGCGAGCGTGTGTGTCCCACTCACGTGCACTGAAAGTAACTCCATTCATAGCGAGCAACAATGGTCCAGAGTCTGCTACGCCAAGGGCTCTTGCATCGCCAACCTAAAAGTGGTAAAACCTCTGTAGGTACCGTGCTAACGGGCTTTCTAGGGGTGAACTGTATACCTACCTACGATTTCAACACCGCAGCACAGGCACATTGAGTGTGATTCAAGCATCTATCGCTACAACTCAGGAACAGCACGGCAGTGTTTCTGGTCGCCTAATGGGGCTGAGGAGATCGAAAAGCCACTTTGCAATGAGAATGCTTGCGACATTCAGAACAACCTTGCCGGTGTCGAAGCCATGTTCTTTCCTCCATCTGTGGCCAGAAGTATGTTTGCCCATCATGGGTTGGCAAACAGTCTTTGAAGTTGTACCACTACCTTACCTACTCTACAAACCATAGGGTCCTGACGTTGACGACGTAACTGAACCAAGCCCAGTTGAGCCGAACCGTTACAGCCCGGCAGGAGCTTGCCGTCCGTCGCTATTCTTGAGGGGCCAAGCGCAAGCCGAGCATTTGCCAAAATACCAAGCCAGTGACATCACCAAGATCACCCACAAGAAGTGTGGCGCAACAATATGGAATGAAGGCTTGGAACGAACGCAAGACTCAGCTAGGCGCGGCCGGCTCACGCCCAGAACGATCTCCGATGCCATCACTGATGATCTCAATTTCACCGTACATTCCAAGCGAAGCGCGATAGTAGTGTACAATCTCAGGTCTTTATGAAACAATGCCCAGGACTCGGCTTTATAGCTGGCGGCTGGCCAAGCAAGCCATACCGGGTACGGCGGAAGTTGTATGAGCATCGACATTCTGGGCTTCGGATGCGAAGAGAAGTTTGGTCGTGTGAGGGTCTGTGTGTGCCAGGGATGTGCGAGAAGGACAGGAAATTGGTTGGAAGTTCAACGATTTGAGTGGTAAACACATCACAGAGCAGAGTTGGTGAACAGACAGGAAACCTGATCCCCAGTCCCCCTTCCCATTGGGTAAGACCAAAAGCCCATGGCTCCACATGAACAGAGCGGCCCTTCGAGAACATCACATGCCATTACTTGGGGGGTGCTGGGCGCCAAGGCTTTAACATCCCCCTACTTGTTGAAGCCTTGGCGCCCGGCACCCCCCAAGTACTCGTCGAGGGAAAAAAAGGTGACGAGGACAAGACCGTAGGTAAATGGCACAGTTCATGCCCTTTGTCTTAACCTTGGAAAGCAAAACACACAGCCGCTGACAGCCATCAAATCCTCTTAAGCTGAGTGTTCGACGTTGACCGATAATTGGACTACCAGCAGGCACCACGATGACTCGATGAGAGGTTGTCAGCAAGACAATGCGGTAGCCCAAGTGACACCCATTTAGGCACACAGAAAACAGAAAATCAATGGCCTACAGCTTAGTAGCAAACTGTGCCTTCGTCGGATCTGGAGCCGAGAACAAGCACGGACGGGATGTGGGAAATCGGAGTTTGATGTGATCGACAGGGCGGTGGAAAGACAAAGCCGGACGACCTTGATGGGCCGAACTCTCCACTTGTCGCCGACGTGGAACCCCGTGCGCCCGCACGCCAAGCCCCGTCCTCTGCCTGCCGACGGAGCCCTAAAATTTTACTGGCCTAGGCACACACATTTTGTTCAAAATTTTCCACCCGGCGCGTTGCGACCTCCACTTCACCACTTCCGTCCACCAAACCCTCAGAACCCAACAAAAGGCGCAGGATATCCAACCTCTTTGCGTCCTTCTTTCGACTTGTCCTTTGTCAACCCACAAGCACATCTCCATCCCGTCGACGCAATGGCTCCCATCACCGTATGTTCGCCCACATGACCATCGCTTTGCTGTTGGCCCAATCCTCAGCCAATGTGGAATCCCCCAGCTTTCATGTTGGTCTGAGCGACCATGGCGTGAAGCAGTAGGCTAAGTCAAATTGTGTTTTACAGAAGAAGTCTACCAAGGGCAAGGGCCCCAAGGTCACCAAGAAGTTCGTTATCAACGCTTCTCAGCCCGCCAGTGACAAGATCTTCGACGTCTCTGCCTTTGAGAAGTTCCTCACCGAGAAGATCAAGGTTGAGGGCCGCGTCGGCAACCTCGGCGAGACCATCAAGATCTCCCAGGTCGGTGATGGCAAGATTGAGATCGTTGCCCACAACGAGCTCTCTGGCCGCTACCTCAAGTACCTGTACGTGCTGCCCCTTGCGGCGATCAACAACCAAACTGGCGCTAATTATTTATCTCGACACAGGACCAAGAAGTTCCTCAAGAAGATGCAGCTCCGTGACTGGCTCCGCGTCGTCTCCACCTCCCGCGGTGTTTACGAGCTCAAGTTCTTCAACGTCGTCAACGACGAGGCTGAGGAGGATGAGGAGTAAATTTGATAATCTAAGGGAAACTCTGGAGATTTGAGGTCATTGGCAGGGAGCATCATAGGATGGACGACTGTGCATTGTGCTTAGCGGGAAGCCAGGTTCAATGAACAAATGTCAAGTCGCCTCCTTGAGAGGCATGGCGTTCTGGCCAACACCACCTCCGTCTCGCTTATGCGCATGTGACTATGTGAACACTGTAGCATTGCCAGTTGATCGTGAACCATTCAATAACGCCTCCGTCCTAGAGAGTATTTTACCCAAAAGCCAAAGTAAACAGACAGCCGGACGAACGCCTATGCGCCCCCATAACCTTTCGAGCTATATCACCCCTAGCCGAATATCGACATTGGTAGCACTTCCACTTACCCAGGCAACGATCTCATGACACCCTCAAACACCAACAGTGCCATGGCATTCGCCGGAAATGCCCTTAGGAAGCAAGGCAAAAACCCGCGCCAGTATCCCTTCGCGCCATTCTCCCTGTAAACCGCCACCGCGGCGTCCCTCCACCTCGGGAACCTCCTGACGCCATCGCCGAGCCCACCTCCCAGGTTGTCCGTCATGAACCGTTGCTTCACAACATCGCTCGGGTAACTAGTCAGCCAAAACACTTGCGCGCTCAGCCCGCCCGCCCAAAAATTGATAGCCGGCGTGCTCATCTGCGTGTACTGCTTCATCCACTTGCTAAACACATCATACGTGCCCCACCAAAAGAAGAAGAAGCTGCGAAACAATATCGTGGCTCCCAAGCCGTGATACACGCCCCTGATGCCGTGGTGCGTGTACACCTTTTTGAGGCAGTCGATCGGGCCCTTATACATCCTCTCCTCCTTGCGCGCCGCGTACTGGATCTGTAGTCTGGCTTTCACGTGTTCCACAGGCGCTGCGATGAAGCTGACCGTCATGCCCGCCAGGATACCCGCCAACCCGTGGCCATGCGAAGGCAAGGGTTTGGCGGGGTCGTGCAATGGGTGCCAGGGCGGGTTAAACAGGTTGTCGTGCAAAAGGCGGCGGTAGACGGTCAAAGAGCCGAGCATGACACTGTCCATGAACATCCAGCCGACCAGTGGCGGGCTGGCGCCCTTGTAAAGGCCTAAGATACCTTCGTTGCGGATGGTTTGGGTGACACATTGGAGCGGGCCAGAGAAGCGGGTGGCGTCGGTGGTTTGAAGACGCACTTTGATGGTGTCGAAGGGGTGGCCGACTGTGAGGGTATGGGTTAGTACGTTGGTTTTAAAATGAGAATCAAAATGAAAGTGATGTGATGTTGGAAACAGTATGCCAGTGCAAGGAGGTGTATATACGCACCGGAGAGCTTGGCGATGCCCGAAAACACGCCGGCTACAAATCCCTTGTAGTTCGCGGCCGCTTTCTGGACCGCTACCGGTGCGGGAGCAGGGACTGGAGCCTGTTGCTGGTGTTCTTTTAGGTTGGCATCCATGATATCGCTGGCTTCCTTTTACTTCTAGGCATACAAAGTATCCTTTTCCTCCCGTCGCTTTATATCATGGACCGGACAATCGTGTTGAGATATGAGTGTCAAGAATCTTCCAATCCCGCCAGTAAAAGAAGGAAATACCAGAGGACTTGGGACAGGCAGGTAGGTAATCTCAGTGAATACTTGGGCTTCTTTCCCTATGAAGTCAAGTTTAGCAGAGGGAAGAACGGGCTAAGTTTATCTCGTTTTTGTTGGATCGACCGGCATATCGGACACCCAAGTTACGGATCGGACCTCATCGGAGTCGATCTGACTGTCCACTGCATCCAGGGGTATAAATATACCCACTTAGAAAGCTCTCAGAGCTGGGGTGTTGCACTGGTGGGGCTGATGGTGGAGTGTAGTAACCACCATTGCCGTTTGCTACATTAGTAAAGAGAGTATAACATGTGTAAAGGTCTCATCCAGACCGCCTTGCGATGGGGATACAATCCCAAAAAAGGGGTTTTTTGGGGGGGGGGGGGGGGGGGGGTTTAAGACTCACTCTCGATGTATCAGGTGTAACCTCTCAAGGGGAAAGAGCAAGGCTCCGCGATGCTGTCGTGTAGTGATATTTCAGGTGGTGCTGTGATTGGACGAGAGATCGTAGAACAGCTCCTAACATCGGCCTCCATGCTTAACCTCTCTAACTTCTGCCGTCATTCTTGACTTCCACAATCCTGGGTCCTCCATTATTCTATCCAGAGTCTGCACAAGACATTAACTACTATCTGGAAGACTTTTATCAGAATCATCTTCTTGATGCCGGGTAACGACCAACCTCCAATCCCGAAAAGAGTCTCACGACCCGTTTCCACGTTCCCTCTGTGTGTTTCTGACCTGCAGAAAGGCAACATCATTACCAGCAGTACAACAACCGACCATGTCACAACCCTAGATAACCTACGCCATACCGCCGATTCCCGCCGCGAAGATAAAGCGCAAGTTATGTAGCGGATGGCCGGGAGCAGAGGAGAATGCCTCCATTGAAGGAAACCCAGCTTTTGACAAACCTTCCCTTCAACTTAAAACCTCTTCCCCCAAAACAACGTTCCACCCAGAACCCTACCAAGCAGGTATCCTCCATAAGTACCACAGAGAATGGTAACCGGCCACTTTTGCCACTCGCGGTCCCAATCCAGTGGAATAGGCACAGCGCCCAGCCACGCGCCCACAAGGCCGCCCACCAGACCGCCGAAGGTCTCATCGAGCGGTGCACGGAATCCGCCTACCGCAGCCCAGGCGGCCGAGTCGACGCCGTGTACGTAGAATAGCGGGAAGAGCGTAAGGAGGGCAAGGTGCGCTGCACATAGGAAGGTATGTGACCCGTGTGTGAGGAAGGGCGCGCCGAAGAGGACCATGGCGAGGTATAGGAAGGGAGTGACGATAGAGGTCAAAACAAAGGCTAGGAGTGCGGTCTATAGTTTTATGACAAATATCAGCGAGGTGCACTCCCAAGTAGACGGCATGATCTCTGGAGAAGGATAGGACGTGACATGACATACGATGATCGTGCTCGATCCAATGTCGCCGCCCTTCTTCTTCTCGCCCGGCCGGGGTTTGCGGTTCGACTTTGACGCCGGCTCGCCCGCCGCAGGTAGACAGAGAAGCGCATAGGTCATCTGGAGTGCCGCGACGACGGGCAAGGTGTTGCGCATTATTGGGACGGGATTGGCGACGAGGGCGTCGAATCGAAGCAGGTATAAGGCGGTCAAGGCGGCCGGTAGAGCATGGCGGACGGTCTGAGCAGCGGGCAATTGTTTGATTTGAACGGGTCGCAGTGTCGCCAGCGGACTGCTGGAACCGGTCGTCCTCGTCGATGGATCCGTCGCTTGACTTCCAGTTGTAGCTTTTGTTGTCGATGCCGACTGGGCTACGGCGCCCTTCACCATCGCTGACGAGGACATTGTTACCGGGTCCACGAGGGGCATTGTTATTGCATGAAATGGACCGAAACTGGGCAAGCTGCAGAAGACTCCTGGTGCCAATCGTGAATGTTGGTGCAATGGCAGGGGGACTGTACCTGCGTGTGTAGTCGTTGAACCGAACAGCCGTCGCAAGGAAAGTGGAAGAGAAGCAATGTTGCCAAGGGAATGGACAGGCCAAGCTTCCACTTGATGGCGGGCGGGACGGTTATTCTCGACGGTTAAATTCGGGATCTATTCTACTGTACGCACCTGAGCGCAAAACCCTAACCCTCCACTACTCGCAGCTTTGCTTCTTAGTGCGAGTCAAGATTTCAACTTGCGGCGTTGAAAACCATCTTGAATATCTAAAGCCCCATTCGGGAATGGAGTGTAACACATTGTTGAATGTTCTTTTCATTCTTCCCCTCTTTCGTCTCTTATTTTCCCTTCCTTTTCCTCCTTCTTCGGCAGGCTGGTCAGAGTCAACCCTGTTCAGCACAGTTGTTGGATGAACGCTGCTTCAATGTATAGCTGAACGCTTCTCACATGCCTACACCCCATACGTACTGGTTGGCATAACAACGACCCAACCCTCATCAACTATGACCTCAGGGCCTCCAAATTATCCCTAACATGGAAGCCTTTGACCACACATGCGATTCATTACCATCTATTGAGCCTCCTTAGCGGGGATGAGATTTCTCAAAGACAAGTCATACACCACATCCTCGACCTTCTTCACGGCGTACTTGACCGAGTCCACCCTCTTCCGCAGGATATCGTTCTTCAGATTGAGCATCTGGAACCCTCCGTGCAGATCCTTGATGAATCCGCTGATTTGCACAGCCAGCTCTGTGTCGCCTAGCGTCACAGAGTTCATGGCGAGGCGGCTGAGGTCTTCAACGACCGAGATGAGGGCCAGGAGATACTCCTCGATGGTGATGTGGAAGGCGTCACGGTCCTTGAGGTTGACGGGAACTAGATAAAGGAGTTCAGAGTGGTAAGCATCTGTCTCTCCAGTGCCACAGCGGTGCTATCTGACAGCAAAAACCAAAAAAGCCATGGGATCTTACCTGCGAATACGTCACCAACTTCCTCCAATGTCAGGAGACGACCGACTTCGCCGGGCTTGCTGTCGCTGCCCATACCGCCCAACCAAGCACAAAGGAGCACCGTAGCAATGGCATCCTGAAGTGTGCGGCCCCACTTGTAATTGTACCTTGAGGAGATATCGGTCAGCCCATGGCCTTAAGTCTGTGATAGATGTGTAAATTCACTTGTAGTAAGGGTACTGCGAGGCAAACTGGGCAAGCCGAGTTGTTGTCTCCAGCTCCTTCTTGATACCACTCTCAACCTGAGAAAGAAGTGCGGGATCTGATTTGGCAAGTCAGCATCCTATTACGAACTTCGGGAAAACTATCATCAGCATGATCGCAATGCCTCATCCCACAGGTCCCAAGGTAGAGAACAGTCTGAGAAGGGTTTGAGGGATTGGATGAACATTTTGACATGGGGCGTGATTGTTTCCTGAGAAGGCAGCCCAGGTGCGAGGACCGTACATTTCGAGCGAGGAGTGGAATGGATCTTGGTCAACACTCCCTGAGTATAAGAGACATTCTGATTGAGCTCCTCGATTATCTGCTCAAGATCTTTGCGAATACTGCTGTCCTTCTCGATGTTGTCTTTGAGCTGGTCGAAGAGCGCGGGGTCAATCATCGGCGGAGCCATCTTGAACGAGCTGCTACGTCTTTTAGAGAGGGTGAGTTATGAAAATGACTGGCAACTCAATTTTTGTGGTATTGTGATGTGATTGTAAACGACTTGGGATCGGTGCTGGTTGTTGGATGCGATGCAATGTTCAGATGGAGAATACATACTCCGTGCAAACAGGAACTGCAAACTGTAGTGATGTCTTTTTTCAACGAATTGCAATTTTGTTCCAATCCGGCAGTTGTTTCGTTTGAACGCGTTGATCAAATATATAAAACAAAAAACATCAGGGAACGAGCGACCACGATGTTGATACAGAACATGGCCCTGACCTTAGCATTACCAATTGTTTGACTTCAATGGCTTCTCGAGATATTTGGCGTTTATCATTGCAGTGAATAGGAGTTCATGACCACATATCGAAACATCAATTGAAGTCAATGACCATTTTTCAACCCATTCCACAGCTCAACAGAGATGGCCTGTGCTTCAGCGCTGCCTTCTGACCCAACCTATGATTTTATGAGATCTTGATTACCGAACATCTCTCATTCCAAGCGAACCGGCCGAAGCTCCGATTGATACGAGAAACGGTAGTGCAGCTCAGAGAAAAGTAAAAGTCATGAAGTACAAAAGCCGAGTAATTGCAAAGACAAAGATACAAGGGCAACGTTGACGGAAAGAAGCTGTTTCTATACGAAGCCGAAGTCCTCAGCCGCCGCAAAGGACAAGTCCCATAGTCAGGGAGGTAGGAGGGTGCTATGTAGGTACTTTGACAAGGTATACGTACGTGCGTCGGCAAAGTGGGAAAGCACAGACCACAAAAAAACCTCAACCGCTCCTCCCACGATCCGGTATCACTCCAGAACTCTAGGACAGCTACCGAAATCACCGGACATATGTACTTCTACTACCATTTCTCACGGTACGACGAGCCTCTATGCCGGAAGGCGGCGCGAATACCCCTAAATGTACGACAAACAACAATCATCGGCTCCAAAGCCTAATATGTAATGTTTGGTCAATGCCAGAGTTTCAGACGATGGACAAAACGCCTTGATCACTCGTTACCCGTAGACTTCTTCCTGGGGACAGTTGAGGCCGTCCAATCCATTGGAGTCGCCGTACAAGCTTGAGGCGAGCAGTTCAGGGTTGATGTACGTCGGTCGGTACCTCCACATAGTATGTCTCTTCAACCTTGTACAAGAATCCCATGTATTGCTTCGCCGTCACTGCTGAGACCACAAGGTGTTCGTGTCATCGACGACCCAATGTTCTGTTGGACCTGGGAGGTTCGTTGCCTATGCGTTATGTATTGAGGCATTTGATCTTTCTTGGCACAAGAAATCGTCTTTGGCTTCCTGTTCGACGAGGAGAGATTCAATGCCTCGGCAGAACAATCCCTGACCCAAGCTGCTGCGGGGGATCTGCTCCCCTGTAAATGCGGGGGGAGGAGACACCCAGAAGCCTCCTCGGCCAATTGACTGCGAGCTGAGTTCCGAAAATGGGCAACCTTGAATGCCTACATTTGTAGACGAACAATGGGGTTCACGATGGGCAAAGTTTGCTCCGCTACCAGGCAACCTGTCCACTCACTCACACCGGTCCCTGTCCATACATTTCGAGATGCTGAGGTACGCGGGACTGGCGGCATTGGGGAACTGACTTATCTTCCGTCCCTTCTTGGGAGGGAGGTTAGGAAGGTTGTCCAGACAGCGGCTTCGAGTGAATGGTCACCTCTCGGTACGCTACTGCCGTGCTTCACCTATAGCCAGCTGTTCCCGTTGAGCCATCCCATTCACTTATCTTGTGGCGCTGGACCTTTGACACCTAGTGGCTCTGTCCTTCACTTACCTCCTTTCTGCCCTTCCCCGCCCGAATATATATGAACGAGAGGTGGTGCCGGTACTTGACCCATTCTTCGACCGTTCTCAGCAAATAGCTTGGAAGACAAGCTCCCCTCAAACGATGCCGGTCAAGTCACGATGGACCGCCGATGTTCCTCGGTGCTCCCTGCAACAATGGATTTTCGACTCGCCTTGCGGTCTTCTCCCAGACCGCCGTGCATATATCGATCCTGAGCAACCTGATACGAACTACCTCAACCTCAGCGACTACCGACTCTTGGCCAAGCGCGTCGCCTTGGGCTTGCAAAAAGTTGGTCTGAAGGAGGGCGACAGAGTGCTCCTCTTCTCTGGCAACAATATCTTTTTCCCTTCTATCTTCCTTGGCATCTTAATGGCCGGCGGCATTTTCACAGGTGCCAATCCCAGTTTTGTGACCCGAGAGCTGGCATATCAGCTTCGCGACAGTGAAGCCATCTTCCTCGTCACGGTACAGGGCTCTCTCAAGACAGCTTTTGAGGCAGCCAAGGAGGCTGGCCTGCCAAGGGATCGCATTTTCGTTCTCGGCGGAGATACTCCTGCAGCACAGAAAGTAGCTTTATCTTCAAATCCCGGACCAGGGCTGAAGGGCCGCGTTGGGGGAGCTAAGCACTGGACAGAACTCCTTCAGGGAAACGCCAAAGAAGCAGAGAACTGGAGCTGGAAAGAGCCAAAGGATCCGCAGACCACGACATGCTGTCTCAACTACAGCAGCGGGACCACTGGAGTTCCCAAGGGCGTTGAGATCAGTCATTATTGCTATGTCGCAAACGGAGTGCAGGTTATTCACCTCAACAACCTCGACCCCGAATGGGAGGAAAGGCAAAAGCGAGCCCGTGCCCTCTGCTTCCTGCCGCTTTACCATGCCTATGGCCAGACGTACTTTGTCGCGAACATGCCTCGGGCCGGCATCCCCATCGACATCATGCAAAGCTTCGATTTCGTTAAGATGCTTGAGTATGTTCAGCGCTATCGGATTACCTCCCTCACCTGCGTGCCACCTATTGTGGTCGCACTGGCCAAGTCTCCTCTTACCAAACAATACGATCTCTCAAGTGTTGAGGGAATTGGTTCCGGAGCCGCTCCCTTGGCAAAGGAGGTCTCAGATGAAGCGGAGAAGCTGTTCAGTGGGAAATTTCTTCTTCGCCAGGGCTGGGGCATGACGGAAACGACATGTACTTGCATGTCATGGGATCCTCTCAACAAGGAGCCCAGCTCAGGCGTGGGCGAGATGATGCCCAACTGCTCTGGAAAGCTGATGTCACTGGACGGAAAAGTCGAGATCACGAAGGCAGGGGAAAGAGGCGAATTCTGGGTTGCGGGCCCTAATTTGATGCGCGGTTATTGGCGAAAGCCTGAAGCGACAGCAAATACCGTTGTCGTCGACGCAGATGGCACTCGTTGGCTTAAGACGGGCGATATTGCTTACTTCGATGCGTATAAGCCTGGAGGGATCATTCATATTGTTGACAGGTTGAAGGAGTTGATCAAGGTGAAGGGTAACCAGGTAGCGCCTGCTGAACTTGAAGGGCTGTTGCTCGAGCACCCTGAAGTAGCCGATGCAGCGGTGATCGGTGTGACAATTAACGGCGAAGAAGTCCCTCGAGCCTATATCGTTCGTCAAAATCCCAAGTCAAGGATTACTGGACAGGAGATTGCGGACTGGATGGCCGGCAAGGTGGCTCGGTACAAACAGCTGAAGGGCGGCATTGTTTTTACGGACAATATTCCGAAGAATCCGGTTAGTTCTGATTATATCTGTTGATGTTGCACGCGCCTGAATGCTAATGCGTAACTCGAACAGTCGGGCAAGATTCTGCGTAGGCAACTTCGGGATCGCGCGGACAAGGAAGTTGGAGATATAAAATTGAAGCTCTAGAATTGCGCCTCAGGCAAGCAGGATGGTGGAGGCCGTATTGTCAGGAGCACCTGATACTGGACCCACAACACTTGCCTTTACGTACTTCATAGCCGAGGAGTTGGGGAGATGAAGGGATCAAACGGAAGCAATGGGTAGAGAAGTGTGCCAGACTTGAAAACGTACATAAGGTACCTTTGAAGGGTAATGGTTTTCCAAGTACATAACCCCTGGAATGCGTCCATAGTAAGAGTTGGGTTTATCGACCAGTGACCAGGTTGAAGAAGAGTGTCACCGAAATGAAACACCACGGATACAGCGGGAATTGAGCTTGATCGGTCAAAGCAAACGGAGGGCCGCAAACTCCTCAACAACTTAAGGTGCGTGGTACGCATTTGCGAAAGCAGGAGCAAATGGGCTGGTTTTAACCCTGATTATTGGTGCTTGCAGTAGGCAAGTGCGCTCAAGCACCTTCCTCGAGATGGGCAGAGCAAGAGTAGGTATCTATCTTCAATACTGCTGCCTCCACTCCAGGAGTGAAGTCGTAGCCCGACCTTCGACTTCATCTTCCTCCACTCCGTTCTCATCTCCCGTCAGTTGAATAAAACAACACATGGAATCGACTATCTTAGATCCCCCGTCAAGTCAAACCATTGTCTACATCTAACGGGCCGCATTTTGGGCAGGTCCATAAACTGGAAGCTAGTTGTTTGCAACTGTCGGAGCCCCTGCCACGAACGCTGGCCATGGTCATTCCACCGATTCAATCCTTCTACCAAAAGGAATCACCTGCCTCTTCTGCCTTCTCCCAGACTCTACCAAAAACACCCAGATCCAACCCTACCGGCATAGCCCGAGCGCCGTTAACAGAAACATGGAAGCCACAAGGCAGTTATGCGAGACTCAACATTTCCGAATTTCAGCCAGGAAGAGGCAAGGTCCGATTTATGGGGAGAATTGTCAACATATGCCCGGCCAAGCCTGACCATCAGCCCAGAGCCCTTTCCTCTCTTCCATTTGGATTCCACTTCGTGGTAGTCAAAGACGACACTGGAGTAGTTGCCGTGAGTTCACCACCCTCAGCCTTTTCATCTTCGTGTAAAACAAATCTCCGGACATGTGGCTCACACCTAAGAAATCCAGATAAAACTTCTCGGCACGCAATTCGACCTTCCCAACCTCCACCTCGGGAAACTGGTCACCATTTGGACCGGCTTTGTGGCCGAATACTCAACGGCAGCCGCCATCCAAGTCCCTTTCGTGTCGATGATCATTCCTGTTCATCCAGGCCCGGCTTCGCAATCATGCATCAAGTTCCACCAAGACGGAATGAATCTAGAGGAAACGGGTCTTTGTCGTATGCCTCTGGAACACAATACTGGTTCTGCGTCCTCTCAAATGCCGGGGCTCATAAGCCTCAGGGCCTTCATAAAAGGTACTTATACCAAAGGGAAGCACGAGGATGATGTTTTGACAAAGATCCTTGTCTGTGTCTCAAGCATTGGCCCTCGCAAGACCATCAAGGCTAACAACAAACCAACCACTATGGATCTGGTCGAGGTCCACATTTGTGATGAGACCGATCATTGTGTTCTCAAACTCTGGAGTGACCAGATCAGCTCGGCACGCGCATGGATTGCTGGACATACCATCCTCCTCGTTACCAACCCAAGATTCTACCCTCGAAAGAAAGTCAACGAGAACCCAGCACTGGGTATTGCCCTGAACTCGATGGTGGATGTGGATCCCGACTTTCCAGATGCTCACTGGCTGCGACGAATGGCTGAAGCACAAAGAAAGAGAGAGCGGGCACACACCCCGTTCCCCGTTGGTGTATGGGACGTCGAACGAGCTATCAACGGCCCGAACAGGATACTCTATACCTTGGCAGACGTGGATGAGAGGGTGAGAGAGGATGCCAGCGTCATGTTCACCGGGAAACTCAACGTCCTCATTCTTGGTGTCAGTATCTGCGAGAGCCAGAGACAGAAAAGACTGTGTTGTTTCGAATGGTGAGTCAGTTCACCGGAACCAGCCCGTACGGCACTTACATACAAGACTGCCTTTCATCCCATCCCTCACCTTGACCCCCCCTACCTACGCGCCATACCTTGTGTATGGTCTAGCACCAGGCCTTAGTTGTAGAGCGGCCCGATTAGTCCAGCCTAATGGTATTGCGGTTCCGCTCATGAAAATATTACCGATGTGCGAGGTACCAGTGGTACAGTTTTTGTAGGTCGCAGCTGGGGCATGATGGTTCGTTCCCCCAAGCCTCCTGGGTGACTGAGCTTCTTGTAATTTTTTCGCCTTCAGCTACGGTTGAAAAGAGCCCCCACGCGTTCCGTGCATTTTTCTCTTCCATTCCCACTTGCTGTCAAACCAAGTTTGTTTCTTGGTTATTGCCCGAAAACGTCGGCGGTTCCGATCACAAGTCGGCACTGCAACAGGTGCATATATCATGTTTCTTGTTTTCATTCTTGAAGAGAAAAATAAACTTGTTACTATAACTAACATTGCCTATCTCCAGTTGCAACTTTCCACTTTACTCCAATCAATCATCTGCGACGTGCAAGAACTGCCACAAAGACTGCGAACTTACCATTAACCCCCGTGTAATCGGACCTGTCGCGGACGAAACAGGATGCGTCACCCCGTGCAAGTTGGTATGGAGCGACAGAGCTTGGTCTGAGTTACTCCGAGGTGGTCGTGGTATCTGTTTTGACGGCTATCATGACAAAGAACAACAAGTTGCTGGACAAACAGCGACTGAATCATTGCTGAGTAACGATGTCTCCGACCTTACTACTTCACCTGAAAACAATGAGGATGCTTACCGTGCTGTGCCTCAACCTCACCAATATATCTGGAAGGACCTGATCAAAGTTGACCCATTGGAACTTAGAGACCTGGAAGAACGACTGTTGTACTCCCGTGTTACTTTGACGTTTGGCTGGTCCGCGGAGGTCAAGCGGCTCTGTGTGTTGGGCGTGGAATGGTGAAGCTGGTCGAGAAAACGGGCGTTGGTGACTTACGGGCATTGGTGACGTTGATGGTTGATATAGTACCGCTTGAAGGACGCGGAATGATAGTACCCTGGCCCGAGAAGGGAAGTAATTGTCAAGGAATGAGAATCGTGAGAGTCAAGTATGACAAGATGTTGTGGTTTATGTGGTAAAAGTTTATATTACTCTCAACAACCACCACGGTAGTACGACACATCAATCACCAATGTCAAGCAAAACCACAGAGATATGTAAGAACGGTGTTTATTGTTGTTTCTGTCAAGGTATCCAGCAAAGACCAAGATACTAACTATGCTCTCTTTTGAAATCTCCTCCTGGCAGCAAATCACCCGCTCTTAACCGTTTTCTCAAATTTCCCCATTCGAGCTGTGCTGTGCTGTTGCTAAAGGCAACTCTCAGACAAGCTCGCATTACCCCAAAGTTCCTCCATCTGAAAGCCCAGATCTCTAGATCCTCCACTCAAGAACATGCCCGCAGCCACGTATGCTTGATGCTTGACCGACCGCCTTAAAAGAGCTTGTGCTCAAGGGTCATGTCAGACTCAGGTTCGAGACCGACGCAAGCGCGGAAGATGTTAGTAAGGGCAGCACGCTGCTTGGCAAGCGCGTTGACAACGGGAGTGCCGGGGGGAGTGAGGGGGGCCTTGAGCATGTAGCTGAGGACGCTCAGAACACTGTGGAAGTGCTTGAAGTCCTTCTCGGCAGCGGCGCCGGCCTCAGCAGTCTTCCACTGGATGCGGGTCATCATCTCGGTGATGATGGCCAGATCAATAATCAGTGGCGAGGCAAGGAGGGAGTCCTCGCACACGTTGAAAAGCGAGATGGTCTGGTGACCGCCGCAGAAGATTTCGGCATAGTACTCGTCGAGGGCGCGCTTGTCGTCGCCGACGGCAGGCATGTACTTGATCACAACGGTGTGGTCGGGGTGCTCGCCCTCCTTGTACAGGACGCTGTTGGCGGCCACCATGTCGTCGACCACATTGGACTTGGAGATTTCCTTGGAGCGGAACTGCTTCTGCGAGGAAAGGTTGTAGCCGTCGTTGTTGCCCAGGTGGTTGTAGGACGCAATCGAGGTCAATTTGATGCCGGCATTGATGAGGAAGTCAGTCAGGGCAGACTTCATCTTGGTCTGGCCGGACTTGAAGTCGTCACCGCCGATGAAGGCACCGTGTCTCTCGGCAAGCTCGATGGCGCCAGGGACGAAGGTGTTCTGGGGGGAGCCGTTGATGAAGGGAGTACTCTCGAGAATGCAGGCAACGGCGAAGATGGTGGAAGGCGAGACCTCCTCGTGGCCGGCCTCAATGGACTTGAGGAGGTTGTCGGCAGTGTCGTTGACGCCGTCAATCAAGTCGGCGTAACGCTCGGTGTTGGCAGTCCAGAGGACAATAATCTTGTCGAGGCCGTTGGCGGCCTTGAACTCGCGAATGTCCTTGCGAATCTGCTCAACATGCTCCATGGAGGCCTTGGAGCCGGGAAGAACGTTGTCGGCACGGTTCTCCTGGTTGGCAGCAATGAAATCGGGGTAGTAGATGGAGGGCAGGGGAACCATCTTGGACATCTCCTCGCGAACAAGCTCCTTCATGGTAGGCTGAAGGACTTTGGCGCGATCCATGGCCTTGTCGAGAGGCATGCCGGAGATATCCCAACCGCCAATGACGAGGTCGTTGGGGTGAACCATGGGAAGGACGTTGTGGAAGGGAACGTTGACATCCTTGCCCTTGGCGTCGATGCCGAGCTTTATGGTGGAACCCATGATGACGGAGCCGTAGTAGTTGGCCTCCTGGGTACCCTCCTTGGTGGCCCAGCTGTACTTGTGCTTGTTGGCGAGGATGCCGGCGGTCACGGTGGTGCCATTGTTGCCACCCCAGCCGACCAGCATCAGACCGGTCTTGGGGACTTTTCTGTTGACCTTGAAATCGTAGACGGTCTCCTTGGGGACGGCAACATAGTTGTCGCCCTCGACAGTGCACAGGGTGGTGCGGTAGGTGTACTTGGAGCGAATCTCCTCGTCGGTGTAGACTACGTTGGGGGAGTTGACAACAAAAGTCTTGGGGGTGGTGTTGATGTGTCCATCACCGTTGGCATGAGCGCCGTTGGTGCCGTTGATACCGTTGGTAGTCATGTTGACGGTAAAGGTGGTTGTTCAGGTGCAGGTAAGTGGTTGGTTGGCTTTCTTGGCTGTTGACGGTCTTTTATGGGGTAAAGACCGAGTCCGCTGAACTTCCGGGCGAGGCAGAACAACGGGCTCCTGCGTACGGGTGATGGACTCTGATAATTTATATTAGTGAAAGGTCTACAGATTGGAATATTTTCTACCGCCAGTGACACAATGCGCAGAGCCGCAAGGGTGGTGACTGAGCTAGGGAATATGGGACGACCTCAACATCCCCCCAACCCTTCACTCACCCCCGCGTGGTGAAGGTCCAACAAACGAGGGCATGGCAATGCAACAGAAAGGCGGTTGTAGGGATGGCAGGAACGTGCAAACAACGGCATGAACCTGGAATCCGTCGACTTACGAGTTGAGTAGGTTGGAAAACGTTTTGGCGGATGATGGGATCGCGGCTCGGGAGCGCGATCAGATGGTTATGGTAGTTGCTTTGAAAGGGGGGGGTGCGAGGTTGGCAGAATTGGATCTTTCTGAAGACGATGGGGGATCGAAACAAACGAACGAGCAGAGACGTTGGTTGATGGGCCTTCTTTATATATCTGGGAATCAGACCAACAGACCAAGGGCTCCCGCAAGGGACATGGCGGGAGATGCACCTCATTAGCCTCTCGTGAGCTGGTGCCGATGTGGATGCACGTGGAACTGGAAATTGGAGCTCCATTTCCAAGCACCAGCCGGGCGGCGGCCGGGCGGCGGGCGGTCAAGGGGGACGGGGCTCTAGGCCGCCCGAGATCGCGCGCCATGGCAATGCAATTCACGAAAACGGCACCTCTTTTGGGGGGGATAGACTCCAAGCTGGCACATACATACAGGGATCTCTCAACCTTTGCCCAAGCTCCGGGGTTTTCGGGCTCTAGACTTGCCCGCCCGTGGCATCCATCTGCCTGTCCGGTCCGGGGCAGAGAACATTTCAGATGGATGTTTATTTCACATCATATTGGGACTCTGCAGCCTGGAGTGAACGACCAATGACAAACGCCCATTGCCGATTTTCCCAGGAAATGCTCAGTAATATGTAACGTCAAACAAAAAAGTGAATGTGATTAACCCCGGGATGATTTCTTGATCTTTTACTCCCTCGTCGATTTATTCACCTTCAATAGCACCTCAACGGTTGGGGGACGTTGGTATCAGATGGAAGAGACAGCCAGGTACAGGCATACAGTAGCTACGTACGCAAGCACAAGCACAACCTTGTTTCTTGGAGCTCAACACGCATGCACATCCTGATCAGGTCCTGTCTGAATCCGCTGTCTACCCTTTCGGCGGCCGAATCGACAGGCGCGCCGGTTAAAGTTGCCCCCGGTGAGAGACAAAAGTCTGTACAACTTGTTTCGACAGAAGGACGAGCATTCGGGGATTCCAACAAATTCTCGAGTCAGTTAACCCACGTTGGCTGCATCGTGCCACGGCGCGTCGGTTGCGAAGGTTGAATTGACGGGGGGTTGGGACGATGGGGGGTGCCCGCAGCGGTCTTTCAGCCCACCGCACCGGTTCGGGCACGGAAACCCCTGAACCATCTTGCGCTGGGAACATCCAGACGGAGGCTCGCCAGACAGCGGGCAACCTCAACGCCAGCCTGCCGATTTGCCCACTCGATAACGGACAGATTCGGGTGCCGAGCCCGATAAGGTACCCTACCATTACCCGTGACTAGACTAGTGTCCCGGTCCTACGGCAGCATGAAGGGCGGTCTGTCTCTTCTTGCACATCCCGCGTCTCAAGCTCGACATTGGTCCATTCGACGAAAGCGCATTGAATCAGCAATTGTTGTGAGCCTGTGTTCGCTTGTCGTAGGTCGACATCGAACCGCAGACTGCACTGCGGTCGTCTTGCAGCTGCTAGTTTTCTGCTCTTTCCGTGAGGTATTTACGCCATTGCTGACCAATCCCTTAGGACATGTTGTCGTGGCAGCACCCGGAGTTGTCTGGATCTCTGCTACATATCATGTCTCTCGTCTGCAAGCAGAGGGCGCAGAGCCAGGGAAAGGGTGGCCAGAAGCGAGCTTATTTCACAAGCCCTCATGGTCGAGTCGTATCATGGCGCACAAGAATAATACTCCAGCTGAGCTCAAACATCCTACGAATAGCGAGGTATCTGCTCACAGGCCAAAATACGCAACTTGATACGGTTGATGTATTCATCATAGTGCTTCGGCTCCCTTGACTCATGGGATCCTGCACAGAATACCAGACCATCACTGCGATGAAGATGTTTGCGTCGAATGGCATTGTGGAACACAAGGTGTCGGAATTTTAAATTTCCCTTCTTTTTTGTTCTCCTTTCTGCTCGAGTTCCGTCCCACCCACGCATGCAGCTTCAATTGACAGCGCAAAGTTGCATCGTGACTGCAACGGATGGTTCCTATTGGGAACACTTTTCGAACTGAGAGGTAACCCCAACGCCATCCACCTGCATGATGAAGGTTACTTTCAAGGTCCATGCGTCCTGTCCTTTTTTGCTTCCGCCAGTTTAGAATAAGGGGAAGGAAGTTTGATGTCTGTTCGTTCAAGATGCTACCCGTGTGATCACTCCAAAGCCCGAAAGAACATTGCATATTCCCAGCGAATTAATAGCTTTTCTTTTAAGCTATTTCTTCCAAGAAGTGACCATCGTCATCGAGCTAAGTCGTTCTCAATATCTTTCGCGATTTTATTTTTGGAGGTAAGGTACGCAACAAAGAGCCAACTTAGTGGAATTTGGAACTCGCTGTCTGGGAGCACCGGACACGTGCTCGCACACACATCAGGAAATGTCCTACCGAAGATCAGGGGTCCTTCGTGACACGGAAAAGACGACATCCGACCTCGACTCGAAATTTCTTTCACGTAGAAACGTGTTTCAAGTAACACAAAACCGACTGTGGCATGACTACGTATGCCTCGGGCTACGGAAGTCGGAGGTTCTTTCAACCACCGAAGCGGTCTGGAGTCGAGGTTCACGTTTCCCTGTCCTTTTGCAACAACACATAACCAGAAAGAAGACATGATACAAAGACAAACAGGCATCTTTAGCGTAGAAATCGAAATGGCGAGTTTCAGACCCTTCGCCTCAGGTGTAATGCTCGACTACAGTTACCCAGACAGAGACAGCCAACGAACGACGTGGAAAGGGGCTACAGTGGCTACAATGCTGTTACACAACACACAAGACTATTCATTATTCGAGGCCACTTTGTGCTTGTTGGACTTTACTTGCCTTTGATCATCGTAACGTCTTGACAGAGACTGGAAACTCTCGCGCTCATAGTTTCCTATCAGAAAAGACATTATGCAACCTGAGAGTACCGGCATTTGCGGAACCGGAGTAGAGATTCCGCATTGGTGTTGCAGAAAGTGAAGAATATGAGGAAAAAGACAAGGAGAGAAGGGGGAGAGAATGTCACTACCATAATAACACGTAGGGAAATGGTGAGGACCAGATGACTAAATTGAACAACACGACGATGGGCAGTCTTTCTCGAATTACGAGGATAGTATACTTGGCTCGGGTCTTCGACCATCGCATTGATAGATATATGTAGGAATATATATAGAGCATAATTTGTATATGTGTGTTTGTATTCACCTTTCGCGAAACCACGAGAACTTGTCGTACAGACGTTGCTGAGCAGGTGAATTGATAGGCCATGGCTTGGCTTCGTTCAAACTGCTTGACGGCATGTGACAGATTCGGACGCATCTATTCGCTTCGACATCCCACGCGAAGGCCCTCACGGTAACACCCATCCTCGATATGTTTTTAGTGGGCGGCCGATTCTATATTGAGTCAACTTTAGCCCATAGCAGCTTTTGCTCTCTTACTCTGTGTGATCGTTTTGCTCTCTCCCTCGGCGAGTTTTCTTGAAGCCGGCGGATCATAGCCTGTTCCCCGCATCAACGGCATCACTTAATACTAGACTCGGGGATAATTGATCCTTTTGTTGTGATCACTTGTTTTCGTCACCTACCAGATACTACCTATTTGGCGTTCGAGCTATCATTTCATCAGTGAAACCGACCTGTATTGTACTAACACGTTAGACATTAGAGCCGATACAATAGCTTCACTGAAGTCGGGGAGGGTATTGTTTTTCCGTTGAATCAGCAAATAACAGCATCTATGTAGTGATGCCGGTAAACCGCTCAGAGCATCCGTGAAGGAGCCAAGAACCAGGTTAACCAGCCATATCGGGAGAGGCAGGGCTGCCGAGAGGGTATGAAGCTATGTGCATTGTTAGAGGGACGGCAGGAGGCATTGTTTGAGAACATCCATCCAGACAGTTCGACGCCATAGTGAGCCATGATATTTTCACCTCCAACATTCTGGGAAGACCGGTGATAATGGCGCTTCTTCGATCCTCGAACCCAGGACATAAACAAATACCTCAGAAGGTGTTTCAAACTCTTACTGTCAAAGAAGGCAAGCCGTTCAACCGCCTTGGAAAGGGTTAGTTATGGTGGTTGTTCGAGCCTTGCAACAGCCGACATTTTCCTGAGGAAATACCTTTTCGATACGAAGCTAATCATTTCCGAACTGGACAATCCGAAGTCACATCATGGGAAGGAGATGTCTGTGATCCAGAGCGTGGGCTGGCCAATGATGTTGTGCAGAAGTGATTACCTCGTCTCAGAAGAAACTGTTATACACTACATATAGGTAGGCAGTGCCAAGAGCAAGAGCACTTGGAAAGTCAAATCACCTTCGGACATCATCATTGGTCTGTTCTCGTGAACAGTAGAGCCCGGACTTGCGAATAGTTATTCAACCATTCGCGAGGTCGTACTGCGAGTTATAGTCTTTGATATGATATGATATGATATGATATAATATGATGCTGCTGGATGGTGGTTCCCAAATCTCATCTCAGCCGGGCAACATCAGGCTTGGCCTCCAGCCGTCTGCTTTCATAACCTTCGATATCATGCGGGGAGACGGTCCCAGTCCCAGGGGCCTGATAAACCATAAACGCGCACGAGGTCATGCGCATGGATGGCTGTGACGGCGAGATAAGATGATGGTCGGCGCACCAGTTTCATCATGTAGATGTTTCGGGTGCCAACTGCTTAATGATTGTGAGTTGCTGGTGGATACTCAGGTGGTGTGGAAAAAAAGGTCCGGACGCTTTGGTCTGGTTTAGTACAGCATGTCCGGACTTTTTTTCACACCACCTGGTACAGCACTACTGTATGTCTTTACACTATCTCTGGAGGATGAGCCGAACCGCTGCAAGGTACGGGCAAGCCTCCAAGGTACCGGGCCTGGGCGGCGAGGAGGGTGTCCAGCAATCAGCCAATCGGCGAGCGACGACTGTTCAAATGCTCCACCTGTTCCCACTACGATGAGATGGCAAGATGGGTAAGTAAAACCCATGGGCCAAGTCGCTGACGATCGCCGACCACATACCTACCTCTAGTGCCCTATGATGTACGCCGTACAAAGCCACGAAGCTTTGCCTTGTAGTGTACTGCATATGGTGGTTCGTGCTCTGTGTTCCTTTTGACTAGGGGGTGTTACTTCTGTTACTCCAGTAGTGTAGTGCACTGCAAGTGTGGAGAAGTGGCGCTTGCCAATTCGACATGATGAGCGACGGACTCCCGCTCCAGCGAAACAGATGGGCTACAGTGGACTTCACGCCAGAGCGACGGCGGGCAGCTGGTGTGAAAAAAAGGTCCGGATGGACACTCGCTGGGTCTGGTTTGGTATAAGCGTGTCCGGACTTTTTTCCACTCTACGGCCCTAGAGGGGTGCCAAGTGGAGAGCGGAGGTCAATAATGAGGAATCGACAAATGGACAATCAATGGACCACCTAACGATTAATTGCGGACGCAATGACGCGCGATGGGAGATGGTGCTCGGTCGGTACAACACACTTGCAAATGAGGTGACGGACGGGAGAGCAGTTGTGTCTGTTCATCACTTGTATGTTGCAACCTTCCATCATTCTCTGTTGTGCGCAAGGTGCTGCTGGTAACTGATGGAAGGCAAATGAAAGGGATGGGATAAATGCCAACGTCGACTAATGCGACGCAATAACAGCAGTAGCATCACTTTATTTATGTAACCGTTCTATAGGCTTGCTGATTCGTAGAAGCCAAACCAGCACACGGCCTTGCCTCGATCGCCGTCGTGACATCAACTACCACTTCGCTTCACCAAAGTGGCCCTTGATGGGGACACCTTTCCAGCACTTTGACGACCTCATGTTATCTCATCACTGAAATTGGTATCCGAGAATACCGGCGTCACTCCTTTAGTTTGGCATAGAACGTTCAGCACGGTCTCTCGCTAGAATTTCCTGGCCTTCTCTGGCTTCCTCTTCGGCCGCCTTCTGGGTCCTGGACTCCTGGGGGTTCTGACGACAGCAAACCAGCAACACCAAGACGGCAGCGCCAGTATACCTAAACCTATCTTGGATCTTTCAGGGGCAGGGGGCACCGGCCACCCTCCCACGCCTCTCGCGCACGCTCTTTCTGGACTGGACACACGCCTTTGATCGTGATCTCACCCGTCCCCAGCTCATCGCCTACCGTCGATAGCCTTTGTCCTCCCAGCGTCACTCGAGGCAAACAAGGTGCCCCTGAAGCCCCCTTCCCTCACTTGGGCCTTTGTCATCGGCCTCACCTTGACGCTCAGAACTCCCCCGGATTTCTCTCGTCAACAGCAACTGACTGCTACGGCGATGCAACGTTGAGGACACCCTCACCTGCCCTCACACCCTTCAAAGAAGTGGGAGACCGGAGAACTAGGGGGGTGCGCGAGGGGTGCCACTTGACCAGGGACTTGTGCTGGGGTTGGCTAGCGTACCGCACTGGCAGCTAGGGGCGTTCAAGGGTCACATCCAAGGGTTGCCGGGATAGGTCGTCCACCTTCACCCTCACCGACCTGATCATCCTTCTTCAACGCTTCCTCGCTGTTTATACAATTCTTCCCGGTTCCGACAACATTCCATTATCGAGACGCACCGAAACGCCATTGTGTCGTCTTCCCCGCATTTTGGCTTCCCGCTGTCGTCTAACCCACCGACAGCCTTGTGGTGCCTAGCCCCGTTCCTCCTCGCTCGACGGGAAGCCCCAACTCCAGCTCGTGTCGCGCAGTTCTCCGAGTTCCGTCTTCGATCAAGCCCGAATCCAACATCAACTGCAACTGAGAAGAATCTTGTACCGGGCAACCACTTGGTCTTCTTGCGTTTCCGTGATATCCTACCGCCCGCGAACAGACCGGCATCTGTTGCTCGACCGCCTAAACGATTACCTGGTATCCGGCTTGACGTGAAGGTTTCGATCGCCCCGGGCCTTTTACCTACTTCAGGTGCTGGGTTTGGAGAGACCTCGAGGATTTGGGGTGATACGTCTGGCATAAATGGTGAATGGTAATAGCAAGTGTTTTGGATGAAGCGTTTGCCGAATAAAGCACCCGTTGTTACAACATTAGCTTTGACATTCGCCTCGCTCTTTCTAACTTCCCTCTGCAAACTCGGGGACCTGCATGGTGGTTCCTCCCAATCCAACCCAGTTCAACCGTCAAGTGAAGCGGCTTGAGCCCAAAGAAGGCAGGAATGGCTTCGGAAAGCTTCATGCCGACAGTAAAATGCTCGTCATGCGGCTCCCAAGTTCCGATATCTATGATGGGCGAACATATTTGCGCCGGAGGTTCAGATGCAGATGATAAGGCAGACCCATCACCAGCGGACGAACCCGTTTCAGCAGCTCCGCCAGCAACCTCACTGTTTGGTCGAATGAACCCTTTTAGTGCCTTGTCTGCTGAGCAGCCCCAGGCGCCTCAAGTGGACACCACTGTCGGTGGTAGGTTTTATCCTTCTTGATGTGGTTTAGATTTCCGTACTGACGATGGCTTCCCAGATCGGCTATCCACAGGTCCATCCCAAGACACCCGCGGATCGATTAGTTTGTCGCCAAAGACCCAAAGCGGACGAGCTGGTTTCGGGAGCACCGATGATTCACAACCGATGCGCCGGCCCAGCGCCTTCGCAACGGGCAATGAGAAGGACCGGGTCCCAAGCCTGCTACAACGAATGAATAGCATGACCCCGGGGCCGTTCGATACGGATCGACAGCCATCGGCGAATGGACGCACTGTCTCCGATTTCCGTCCGACTACGCCGCTGGGGCGCAGCATGACAGACTTGCGGCCACACACACCAGCGCGAAGCATGACAGACCTTCGACTAAATACACCAGCGCGGAGCATGACAGATCTGGGACCAAACACGCCAGCACGTAGCATGACAGTTCTGCGATCTAACACGCCAGCAAGCAGCATGGCCGATCTGCAACCAACCACCCCGAGCGAGCGGCCAGGGACGTCGGCACGAACCATTTCTACTGGACCTGGAAACCCGATGACGCCAATGGGAGGGAATGGATCTGAAGGATTTGGTCCTCCCCAACGTGGGCCTCCCCCACGGGGGCCGCCGCCATCAGGACTTGTTCAACAAGACCTGAAGCCTGACGACGCCTTCGCCATGCTGAATCGCGCCGAGACCTTTCCCCGGCCAAACCATAGTCCAGAACTCCCACACCGGACACCATCCGCACCTGGATTCCGCCCCGAACGACCCCGACGACCGTCCGAAGCAGCCAGAGATGCTGCAAGGGGCCCGGTGCCAGGTCCGATGCCTGGTCCGATATCCATGACGGATGATCGAATGAGAAGGCCGAGTAGAGGCCCAGACACATCCCGTCCCCCACCGCCACGAACCGGCCTCGTCCGGGCGAGAACTACAGGGCCAGATGGAGCCCCTGCCGTACCAGCCATCAATCTCGCAGAAGAATTCGGAGTAGGAAACCCATATCATACACCATCCGAATCCGTTTCATCCAATGGGTCGAGCCAGGCTTCAACCAATGGCTCGACCCAAGGTACTACCTTGGAGCGCCGACCTAGTCAAGCAAGCCAGGCTAGCTCAAGGACGAGCCCACCCCGATCTGTGGCATCCAGTGAGAGGAAAGGATCGGACACGCCCACATTCGACAGCTCGGTCACAGACCTACAGTCCATTGTGGACGAGGATGGAGGTAAACTGACACGGACACCCTCTACGCAATCAGTCCCTTATGATGGTGGTATTCCTCAAATGCTCCGGAAGCTGAGGCCGCCACCCCTTAGCAAAAGGCCACCACCTCCAGAAGGTGGATATGATCCACGAATCGACCCACGCCTGCAGCGGAATAGGTCACCCTTGGCTTCGCCTGCTCTTGATCTTTCAGGTCTCGACGACCCAATGATTCGCCAATATGATCGAGGAGTCTCTTCACAGCCCGCACCATCTGCATCTCCGCTGCTAGCCTCGGCAACAATCGAGAGAAAGGATCGATCATCAACTGCAACCGCGAATAGCCAACAGGAACGCCCGGCTTCTCAATCGTCTCAGCGTCCAACAGAGCGGAGCAGTCGCCAGTCCTTGTCCGCACTGGAGGAACAACAACAGGAGCCGCCACAGCCAGACTCTCCTTTGTCGCTGGCAGAGGAGCGAGAAAGGCCTCAAATCGGAACCCAAGCCAAGGAGCGACAGCCCTCTCAACCGCCGCAACCCGCCGAATCACCAGCAGCGAAGGTCGCCGATGAGCAACCAGAACCGAAGACACAAACAAGCCCACGGGCTCCAGGACCGGACGATTGGCAGCGTAGGAGTAGCGATGGAACCGCGAGGCCGGATCAAGAACGGGAGCGGGCGCCCTCGCAGCCTCGACAGGCTCCTCCGGCTACCTCATCACGTGGCGACTGCAAAGGCTGCAACCTGCCCATCACAGGCAAATCCATTTCGAGCGCGGATGGCCGTCTGACGGGTCGTTACCACAAGGCCTGTTTCGTATGCTCGACCTGTCGCCAGCCCTTCTCCTCAGCCACCTTCTATGTCCACCAGGACCGACCGTACTGCGAGCGTCATTACCACGAACTCAACGGAAGTCTTTGCGGAAGCTGCGACAACGGTATCGAAGGCCAATACCTCGAAGATGAACGGCGCAGGAAGCATCACGTCGGTTGTTTCCGGTGTGGCGATTGCAAGCTCGTGCTGAAGGACGGCTATTTCGAGGTCAACGGGAAGGCCTATTGCGAAAAGGACGCTTGGAGGAGGATGCAATGGCTCGCTAGTAACGGCGGCGGGGGTCCGGGTCGGAAACCTCCTCCGCCCGGACCGCGGTTCGGACCTCCTGGAGCATGGGGCCCACCACGGACCGGTCCTATGGGACCTATGGGACCTGGTATGGGCCGCCCCGGTATGGGTCCGGGCGCACATGAACTGCCGCCGCCGGGTATGCCGCGCATGGAGAAGCGTATGACTAGACTTGGCATGATTTGAGCTGCTTCAGTAGGGGCACTCTTGAAAGCTGAGTAATGGTTCTCGCAAATGGATAACATGTTCTTTCCTACCCTATGGGAAGGGAGGAGGGAGAAGGGCCGGTCTTGACCGGGATATTGCCTCGGCCTCGTTCTCCCTTGCGGGATGCACACCCAACGGTTTTTTCGCGATTTGTACGCAAGAAACATTTTCTTTGGGATGTAAATCAATACCCCTAGACTGGGTTTACCTGCTTCACTTTCTTGGTTCAATTCTGATACCCATGTCAACTAGTCTGGCTTTTTTTACGACAAACAACTTGTTCGTTTCTTGTCTTTTCTTCTTTTTTTTCCCTTTGTAAATGTTGAAAACATAAAAACAGGTAATTTTTGATGATAATCTTACAATGTATAGCAACAACAATCTAGCTCCAAGACCTCATATATCTACTCGTAGGTAGTTATTTAAGAGCAGATGGGGATTCGGGACAGGCAGGTTAGAAGGATTGGAAGAGAATCGAGCTTCAGGAGTCTTCTGGAAAGGAAGCATACGAGCGAGCGGAGGATCCTACTGTGACTTATTAAAGGCTCAGCTAGTAGTACAACCGGGACGTTGCAGCGCCGGATTGCCCCCGGGAACAAATGGATGTGAGAGAGGTGGGGAGGGAGAGAAGGAGGAAGTTAGAGTATACAAATATACAGGCTGTGGCACGCAATGCGTCACAGTTGTTGATTTCATCCATTGGTCACCGTTATTCATCTTCGTGTCCCCCCTTGTGACACGCTTGTAGGTGAGTACTGCCGGGCTAAGTTGGTCTCGGCTGTTGGACTTTCTGGCCGTACTTTTGCGTAGTAGGGACCATCGAGGAAGCGGGAAAAGGTGAGTGTGACGTTCGCTTGGGAGTTGTGAAACTGTACGGGCGTCAGGGGTACCCGGACTGTTGGGTTAAGGTAGATCTGGGGGATCTTCATCCAGGTTGCATGCATGGGCGTATTTACATTCCTGCGGCTGAAAGCTGCGGGGGTATGATGCTGTATTGGTTATTGTGTTGAACCACCGTAGAGCAGAAACATGTCTTAATTATCATATGGCTGCTCTTGAGATTACTGTAGACACCCCATACGGTTTCTTGTGATCACTTGTTCCAGCTTCGTGAATACCTCTACTCATTTGCCGGGCTCCTCCCTCTGTGGCGAGAAGTGTACAACACAGGACTGGTCAGTTCGTTAGGTAGTTTGGGTCTTCGGCCATACAGTAAACAGGGGATATCTCGAGCTCTTATTGGCTCCCTTGGAGTTTTTGTTTGAAGCGATGGACAATGACCAGGGTACAATACGCCACAAAAGCCTCTCCTTTTTATACCCTAATCCATCTCTACGAAGATTTCTAGTATCATAAAATCTAAGAAGGTAGTTCCGTACGGTACCCGTCCGCTCAAGTTTCGTATACTTTTCCACCTTCTGTTGCTCAAAGATGGAAATGGGCGATATTCGTACCAACATAAGAGGCATGCCAGGGCTGGATTGTACAAGTTTACATAGTACTTTCTTTCAGGGATCCATACAAACCGGAGTGTTTGACAACGCCCTGCAAGCGGCTGGGAGCGTAGCCGCTTAATCTGATGGGGTACTAATCCATGAGATTGCACGTACTGTGCACCTCTAGAGTCAAGACTGTCAGAGTTCCCGTGAGGAATCGCCAGATGGGAAGATAGCCCTAAGGAAGCTGAGCGAACATAGCTTATTGCCTGGTATAAATCTTGCTATTATGGGACGGCAAGATCCTACGGGGCAACCTTTCGTCCTTAGTTTCTACTCTTGCATAGCCGGGTGTGTGCAAACCAAACTACTTATGTGGTAATTCTTAGTAGGCTGATGTTGGTTGTTGTTGTTGTTGTTGTTGTTGTTGTTGTTGTTGTTGTTGTTGTTGTTCATGATATGATGAGACGGGCATTTACACATCTGTAATTGCTGTGCCGGCCTTTAAAGACTTCGGGGATCATGTTCTACTTGGATTGCGAAAAAGCAGCTTTTTTGATACCGCGCGTAGTAAGTAGGCATCACTCGTCGGATGGGCGGCCAGCGCCAGGCATACCTAGAGGTAGGTAATGTATCGTGGTCTGGTTTGAAGCACTCGAAAGCGTGGGCAGGCGCTATCCTTGGCCAAGCCAAACAAGGGAATCCAGGTACCTCTAAGTACCTTATGTTTTGAAGCGGAAGGTTACAAAAAGTCGCTCCTTCCAGTTTTATCTCATCATCTGGACGAGGGTCAGTCGTAACACGTGAATACGGCCGACTTTCAGGTTTCTTCGCCCAAGTGAACGAAGGGGGAGAGAAGGAACGTTCCACACGTTGCGTGTTTCATAGTGCTACCGCCTGCTGTCCTGGATATCTCCCAGGGCCGCTTCTAGGTTGCCGGTCACAGTCGGGTACCCAGACATTTGATAGTGTCGTGATTGAGTTCCAGCGCGCATCTATCCAGACTGCCTGCTGCCCGCATTCCTTCGAGTACTTCGGCCCGCTACGGACTACGAAGACACCTTGTCTTGCCCCTCTCCCTCTTCTCCCTTCCTCCTCAAGCGAGCGCTTCACCTCCCACCAACTTTCTTGATCATGATTTCGACTACCAAATCACAATTCTCCTCTGTCAGATTCCTCTTCAAGTGGTACTAGGCGGGACTTCCTGACACGGTCAGGCGGTCGTCACCTACATTGCGCGCTTGCAAAGCACTCGCACCTGGGGTGCTTTCAACCATTCGAACTTCACACTCGTTTTCTTAAAACATGATAATCAGGATCCGGCGCCCCCGGGCGCTGGGCCAGCCCCTCGTTTTTGTTTCCATTACACTTCTCATACTCATCACGGCGAGTTTCCTGTTCAAAAGCCAACGATACAAGTCGATACAACTGTCAGAAGCGACCGACTTCACCAAGCCGCCGCCCTTGGGTGGCGCAACAACTACGCAGGTTCATGTGATACAATCCGACACTGAGCTTGATAGTCACCAGGAAGTACCGACGCAGGAGGAGTTCGAGGAGGAGGGTAGGAAGCTGCTGGAGTAAGCCGAACTCTTGAGTGGCTGAATTCACCCAGTCGAATTCAATCGCACTGACAAATTTGACCAATGTAGTGATCCTGAGGAGGGCGCAATCTACGGAAATACCCTCGAGACACTCGTCGATAAAAACAAGCGAACGGCCCAACAGAACAAGTTCCTCACAAGATCAGGGAGCAAGGTGCCCTATAGTCTTGACCAGCCGTACATCTTCAATCCATATCCACAATACAACAGTCGAGCCTGGAAGTCGTCGCACTCAGCCTATACACCATGCTTGGGCCCAACTGGGAGGGAGGTTGAGGATATCCACGTCTTCAAAGGGCATCCGTTCCGGTTCCCTGAGCCTAGTTTCGGTAGCTACGAGCTTTTGGGAATTGACAAGAATTTATGCTTTGAGCGAAGCACTCGATTGGGCCTGTACGGGGTGGCGCCCGCGGAGGATAAGGATGGGCCGCCGGTTGATTGGGAGACGGTAAACTGGGGAGAGCTTCAGTCGCAGTGTCTGGACAAGAACAAGGGACGATTTGCGACGGCCTATTCTGCCAACATCTTCTCCGACGGCGACATCGGCTCCCCTGTGGCGACAGAACGAGAACACAAGGCAGACAGACCTGTAGACTCGATTGTGAAGAACACGAAACGATGGTGGGCTCCGAAGAAGCAATATGGATCGCTGACCAACATGACGGGTAGAACTGACACGTCGCTAACGGAGCCGAAAAGCGCTGTTCTTCTGCGCTCTTATACAGGGAAGAACTACACAGAGAACGACAAGCAAGTTATCAGATCCATAGTGGCGGAGCTGAGCTTGCGAACAGGGGGACAATATCAGGTCTTCCTTTTCGTTCATGTCAAGGAGGACCGCGACATATGGTCGGATGACGAAGCATATGAAGAGGTATTGGATGCCGCCGTCCCTGTGGAATTCAAAGGGATGACGGTACTTTGGGATGAGGCATCCATGAAGTTGGTATATCCAAAGCTGAGCAAGGAGGCGATCCGAGTCCACAACGCACAGTTTCTGCCTGTTCAAGTGTTCATGCAAAAGCTCCGAGAGTTTGACTACGTATGGAATTGGGAGTTGGATAGTCGTCTGATCGGGCATCATTACGACTTTTTGACTAAACTTGTGGATTTTAGCAGGAAGCAACCAAGAAAGGGGCTATGGGAGCGAAACGAACGGTTTTATATTCCATCTTACCATGGCAATTACGACACGGCATTCCGCAAGAGCGTTGAATGGGCGGTTGGCCAGGATTCCATATGGGGAGCCCCTAACTTACCTGTCGTCAACCCGACCGGGCCAAAACCACCACTTCCAGCACCAGAGCTGGATCGATACGAGTGGGGTGTCGGCGAGGAAGCTGATCTCATTACCCTGTCGCCGATGTTCAACCCTATAGACAGCAACTGGGTTCTGCGCGATCAAGTATGGGGTTACCAATCTGACGTCTTCCCAGGCAAGGATCTCCCTCGCAGGGCAACCATCATCACGCAAGCGCGATTATCGAGGAAGCTGGTCGATGTCATGCACGCCGGGAACCTCAAGGGGAATCACGTCGGCTCCGAAATGGTAGCCCCGACTACCGCTCTGATCCACGGACTGAAAGCCGTGTACGCTCCGATGCCTGTGTTTTTTGACCGGCCATGGAACGGTACCCAGCTGGCGCGATGGTTCAACGGTGGACCGCGGGGGCAGAGCGGCGGGCTGGGTAGCGCGATGGGATGGGGCAGAGAAGGGAGGTTCCAGGGTGCCACGTGGTATTTCCGTGCTGTCCCGCCGCCACGGTTGTATAATAATTGGATGGGATATGAAGATACGGACGTCGGTGGTGCCGAGTGGGAGCGCAGTCATGGTCGGCCGTGCCTGCCTGCCATGTTTCTCCATCCGCTCAAGGACGTCAGGCCAACACCGAAGGGGTATACATCCGAGTCGAGATTGCCGTACTGAAAATTGACGTTGACGCTAGAAAGCGATGTAGGCATGGTTCTGTTTGATGGAGTGAAGAAGGGATAATACCACACGTGTTGACCGTTTGAGTCTTGTGACGTCGTCGTCATGCTGCAATGCGATCATGGAGGCTGCGGAGGTATCTACAGGTAGTGTCAATAGAACCCCTTTTTCGCCAACCTTAATTTTTCACGCATAGCAAGGAGCAGAGTCAGGGGGGGGGGGGGGGGGGGGGGGATCCCCCTTTTCTGAAAGGAAGACATGCATGGGTCTAGACCACACCACGTTGAGCTGAGGGAAGATCACAGGCGAACCATAAAATACCTTCTAGAACAGAAAGTGATCTTGTGCCTTCGTCGTCCAATCGTATTAGGCGCATGCACTGCCTAGAACTGCTAGAGTGCCTAGCTAAAATGAAGTCAAGACAGTTGACCTTTCTCCCTTTTGGTCGTGTTTTCACCGCTGTTGGGTCACGGATTCCCGCTACTATGATGTTCTTTTGCTGGGTACCTGGGTTATTGAATGTTGCAAGCTGGGATCTGCACACAATTCGCGTGCTCCCTGATCCTCGCCCGGAATGTGCTCTTCCTGAACGTACGATGATAGCTCGTTCATGTACGCAGTACGTACATAGTATGGGAATCTAGAGGGAGATTTCCTTGCCTGGAAGTCATGGTATATCTGTCACCAGGCTCCGTTCCCTGATGGGTATCTGTACTCAACAGAAGTAATCAAAGAAAGGGCTGGACTTGCTTGGTCCCCTTCGAAACGTGCAAAACTTGGAAGAAGAAAAAGAAAAAGAAAGACTTCAGAATTAACAAAACTTAAAAAAAAAAAACCAAGCAAAGCCATGGCCATTTGTATCAGATTCTATGTTACACCAGCGACAACGGAAGGACGGACGTGCACGGTACGCTCGTTAAAAGGGCGAGTTCGACCAGTAAATATGAAACAGACGTTGATTGGCAGTCCATGGCGGTGAGGTGTGGGGTCTAATGAGCTTCAATGAGGCCAACTTGCACCGAAAATGTGCCAAAGTGCGCCAAAGTGGCACGATGTTCTTTCGGTCGCTCCCGGCTCTGTAGAATGCGCGGAAGCTGGACCCTGGTTTGTTGCCTAGAGACAGACGGGACGTTTTGAAGTTGTCTGCAACGAGAAACTGGTCGCAGCTGCGGCCGATGGAAGCACGATCAGACGAGAACAAGAAGGTACGAACCGACGCTCAGCCACTTTCTTGAAAATAGGAAATGTCTAATTGGTGGAAAGTTCGCAGTTTGTACAGCTTGCAGCAGGCAGGCCAGGCTCACAGGCCGAAATCCAGTAGAGTTTGGGCTTGTAGGGGAAAGCGGATGCTGACGAGGCTTGTGTGAGTCGATTGCCAGGCGAAGCGGTCGTGAAAACCAACCGAACATGGACAGTCCAACACGACTCGCTTTGGCCAGGAAAGGCCTTTACAAAACTGAGTGTAATAAGGATCACATTGATCTTCATACGCACATTGGCCAGAATCTCCTAGGGATTTCATCTTCCATCCAAGGAACTGACTCGAAGTTTGGTTCAAATGCATAATAAAGACGCTTGGATGCGTCATCAGAGTAGTGTATACACCCAAGGCCTAGTCTAGGTGTAATGTACTGACCGTAACGTGTTCGGTTTAGTCTTAAGACCATTCGCCATGGATCACTTTGGTTGGGTAGTGCAGCAACCCGGGCCGTTGCGTTCTGGCCTGTTGTCATTCAGTCGTGTTGATAAGCGGTCGGCAACGCCTACGGTAAGGTATAGTACGGTACGTACCGAGTCGTACACAATCCCCATGGCCTTTCTGCAGGGTTAACTTTTTGTGTCAAGCGGGAACGAGGCAATCGCAAATGTGAGGTGCTCCTTTTGAAGGCTGGCGTTTAAAGAGCTTCTTTCCCCCGGCTTCACCTTCTTCCCTCCTGGTCCTTTCTGAACTCATCTCCTCCATTTGTATCCAGTTATCCTCATTCACGACGGTGTCTTTCCATTAACCAACCACCACCTTTGATTCTCCAACCAATCGCCAAGGCTCCACTTACCGAATTATACCACTTACACCGAGATAATCACCTCGAATACACCTTACAATCCTCAGTTTCAAAACCAACCATCAAGTGAAATTGAAGAGAAGGGGGAATAAGGAGAAAAATACCAGTTCAAGATGTCGCCCACACACACCATGTCCGCCCACCTCTGCAAGCAGATCTATTCTGCGTGGTGTCAAGACCACACAGGTTCCCCTAAGCCCCATGCCACCAGCCCGCTGCCATCGCCCCCCAACTCGTCCGTCTACTCGAGCTACTTCCAGCGATCACCGTCCCCTGAGCAACACAATCGGTCCACGGACAGCGACCGCTCGTCGTCGTCCAGCTGGCGATGGAACAATAAGAACAACTCTCGCTAAGATATTGAGATTTCATATTTCTTGGGAGGACTTGTTTTCTTAATCTTCAGCGGACATCCCTTTACTGGCGCATACGAAATGGCACTGGGGTTCTAAGCGGAACGGCGGGTAATGCGTTTCGGCAGTCTACACAGCGGACAGTGAAGCTATCAACAGCGCAATCCAACAAGCATTGGATATCATCGATTCATATAACGGCAACAAATGACAGCGACTCCTACAAATTCCTGCCAGACTACCAGCAACGCAACATCGAGACCTTGAGTTCTACTCAGCCTTCAGCGAGGGAGTCAATCATTGCCCGTCCGTCTGCCTGTAATTCAGGAAGGCAGGCAGACAAGCCTGCAGGCTTGTCCTTGTTGTGTACAGGGGTTTTGTCACTCTCCGAGTGTTAGTGTCACCACCTCCACCTCCAGCCAGCTACTATTGTCAGCCCTACGAGCCCTGTTCCGAGTTCTGTCACCACAAGATTCCCAAGGCAACAAGGTTCGACTCCTCAGACAAGCGCCGGGCCGATATTCCCACCCTGAGAACGATTGATCGGTTTCGCGGCGGCAGTGGGTACATCGCTCTACACATCGTCCCATTTCACCATCTCATCACGCCATGTCGCTATCTATACCTATCGGCAATGCGGAAGTGACCGTATTACGGTATCACGCCATCGCACGCCGCTTCAATTACCTTTCTTTTTGTCTGATTGCATTTGAATTCTTCCATTGGCATTGTTGGCGTTGCACATGCACTCACTGGTGCCGCTTGCCTTTTCGGTGCCAGTGTTCATTAACGCTGAGGTGTATGAGCGGGTGGCATTGGAAGATGTTATGTTATGTTATGCTGGTGTCACTGGGAGTGGTCTTGGGAGATTGTTGTGCTGTTATGTGCTGCCTCGTTTGTATACTTGATTGGGATGCAGGAGTTGTGGGGAGTTCATCATGTCACTCAGTCAGTTTGTTGTTTAGTGTTTGACGAGTTGTCTCTGCCAGGCGAGGAGACATCGCGATCATTGGCGGAGGATTTAATTATGATTGAGACGGAATCTGAGACCTTCTTGAAGCGGCCTTCTGAGCAGATAGTATAACGTCTGTTAAATGAGCGTCCGAGTAGTGTCATGTTTGAGTATGCTCGTAAGGTCCAGAATACAACCTCACCACACCTCTAGTCAGCGTTGATTCGGTAGACTTGGCGAGGAATGTGTTTCATCTCCCCTTGTAACAAATGTTAGGTTGTGGTGTGAGCAAGCATGGTGGTTGCGGGAGATGATATATAGTCGTCGCCATGCGAAGCACATCATTCATCCAAACACTTCCTTGCCCATGACCAGGGCAAAACTCAAAGCAAGACAGTACAAGTGTAGATGTTACTGAATTGTTCAACTCATGTACAGACAACAGAGTAATAACAATGCCCATACTGCACCACCGAAAACGCCAAGTGAATGAACACGAGACAAACATGCGCATAACTCCCATTCTCTTTCTTGTCATGCTGCATTTCAATGATGACCCCCAGCGTCCTAAGTCCCAGCCAACCCCTCCGCGAGTGAGCCCATCCTCGTTATCCATTTAATAGTCAACTCTCAAGCCCAGAATGGCCTTACTATATTCGCTACACCTCAGCCCCAACAAACACAAACTCTTTCCACCCAAAGGCGCCATAATCATCCAATATGTCCCGAATCAAATCAGCTCTCCCTCACCTTCCTCCTCACCCATCCCCTCCTCATCTTCACTCCACTGCATCTCTGCAGCCGCCTTTTCCGCCAACCGCTGCACCTCAGCCAGCCCACTCAGCTCAGCTACGTAGTCTCGACTAGCCAGCGCCGTCTTGACAAACTCCCATCCGCCCTCCTTGTATGCGTCGAGGATGGGCTTGCTGCAGGCGCTGCACTGCGGGTACGACTTGCCGCGGATAACCATGTTCTGGAAGTTGGATAGAAAACCGCGGACCTGGTGCGGGACGAGGCCAAGTGGATGGTCAGGGGGATCGCGCTCGTACGAGACGGCAGAGCCGGTGCCAGTCGAGACGGGTGCGGGCGCATGTTGCTTGAGCGGGTGTTGCAGGATGCTGGTGAGAAGCTCGACGAGGAGGGCCGAGGCGATGGCTGCCACGCCGGGACGGGTGACGGTACATTGCTGGTCGAGCGTTTGGTCTTTCATCGACTGGGTTGTAAACTCGGTTAGCTTCTTTCCCCAATTCGTTCTGGATCAGTCAGTAAACTCTTACATCGGCAGCGACTACTACGTCGTTGCAGAAATAGCATCCAAGGGTCTCTTCACTGCCATCGTTCGGCGCCGCTCCATGTCGCATGACAACATATGTGTCGAATCCGAGCGCCGCATTCATCACGATCTTGTTCGCAGCTTTGCCCATCAGCGTGGGTAGCCATCGGGACTCGCGCGTGTCCATGAGGAGGAAGATCGCATCGTGTGAATCGATTAACTCCTTCAGCTTATCAAAGTCTGCCTTGGTTTTTGCCTCGTTGTGGATCGGGTGATCCAACATCGGAACAGAGAGTGCGTAGCCCTCTACATCCACTCCTGGATAGATTTCTCTGAGTGCCTCGGCAGCTTGAACCGCCTTTGGCTTTCCCCCATTGTGACAATCTTCAAACTTGAAGAGAGGCTGCCGTACTGGGTTTGAGAAGGATACGCTCCCATAATCAATAAACGTGATCTTGCGAACTCCCCACCCTAGCAGGTTCCTCGAGACGTAGCTGCCGAGTGTACCTGCGCCCAGCAACAAGCATTTCGTGTTCTTGATTGTGTCCAGGTCAAGATTCGGGGCGAGCCGCCACTTCATCAGCTTCAAGTTCAAGTCCACTGCCTGGTCCGCTAGTCGAGTGGGATCCATGTACTCTGCCAGATTCGCGACCCGTGGCCTAAGATCGCCGTTACCGTTTCTCTCCCAGCCGGTAACCTTGGGCATACACTTCAACTCCACGTCGCCCACTTGGTCCATCGCCAGTGGCAGGATGGTGCTCCGCGCTTCATGCCTCCTAGGCTGCGTGTCGCGGTAGCAAAGAATCTGGACCTTGTTGAGGCGGTACCTTTGCCGGATAAGGATGAGGAGATTGCGGAGAGGCCACGAAGGGTATTCGGGATAGTTGGATGGGTCCACAAAAGCAACGTATCTGTCCTCATCCGCCGCGTCGTTGAAGAATCCCGTCTCGAAATCTCTGAGAGATCCAATCTCCCAACGGTAGCCGATATCGACCCCGGGATCATCAAGTGAAGACCTAGGACCTACGGCCTTGCTTCGCACTTTCTTTGCGAGGAAGAATCCATGCTCTCTCCTGTCAACCATGTATCGCCACGTTCCTATGCGCTCGACCAGAGCAGTGCTTTCGTCCGAGGTCAACCGGCCGATCGGTCCCGTTCGCTTCCACTGCGGCTCCGAGTGTAGGGCTGGAAATGCGAACCAGTAGGTAAACCTGTACTTCTTCAGGTCGGCGTATGACAGGATTCGGAAAGAGGCAAGTAGCGATGGGCAGGAGTATATCGTGCCGTCTTGAATAGCGTCCCAAATCTTTCATCCGCCCGTCAGTAAGCTTTCGTTACAGCGCAAGCATTGGCGCGACCCAAAGTGAAGCCACTGGATACATACCTGTTCGCCCGCCTTCTTGATCATTGCATTCTTGTCCGTGTTCTTGAATTCCTCAATCGTGTTGACGTTCTTGATGTAGCCTTCGGCCCGTGTCATGCCCAAGGGCCCGCTTTCGTCCCTATCATCAGGCTTTGGTTCGTAAAGTGTAAAAGCAAGCGTGCATGGGAACTTACTGGTCGCTTGTTAGGGCGCTCCCCAAGATCTGCATTCTCGTACTGGCCTCTGGGTGCGCATGCGACCGAGGTTCGTACAAACCCAAGACGGGGCGGGCCGAAGAGTCGAGCTTGTCATGGTCGAGTTTGGACGAGAAGAGGGCCGAGTAGAAGGGCAGCTCGATCTCCGAGGAGAACGTCGCAAACTTGAGATCCATGGCGGCCGCGATGCGCGCTTAGAGACTTCGGATGGTGGAAACTACTGATTCTGGATGTAACGACTTTCCTGCTGTTGGCATGCGCTTTCTATCCCGAGAAGTAGCGGTCGAAGAAGGCTTGAGTGGCAGCCTAGCGCACACGGTCGAAAGTTTATTGATGTAACCTTTTTGCGACAAGGTTGACAGCAGTCTCGTCTCCTGGAGGGAGATCGTGGAATGAATCAAGAAGGCGGGTTCACCAGAGTGTGGGCGATGGTCAGCGGTTCTGCGTCATCTGCTGTCTTTCTTCCCTATGACCTGATCCCTTGTCACCGGACTATATACGCCGCCAATTGCACTCGGGACCGTTTCACCGATATAGGAACCAAGTGGGCGGCGATGGCCCCCAGAACACACTTTGACCGAAACTGTTGAAGACGTGAGGATGGGTAAGGCTAGCAGCGCGCAAGTGTCTCCTTTCAGGCGCTGAGCGAATAAATAGTGACCGGTTTGGAAGAGGAGTTGGTTGTCGCAACTGAAGCTTACATACTCAAGGCAGCTGTGCCCCGCATTCTGACCACAACCCGACCCGAAAGCGCGGCCAAGACGGGAGCGGTAACCCACTTTCAGTATGCACGATGGGTGGGAATACCCCGCCGGCAGATCCTCGGTGCCCTCATAGTGGCTGCACCCACTAAACGCGTTTCTAAAGTAGCCCAACGCGTATGGTCTGGTCCACGACGGTTAGTCGCATGAATTCGACCCGTAAGAAATCGTTGAGTACACAGTTAACATGGGTAGTACGAATTGTGTCCCGGATTGACGTCGTGAAGCCTGTATATTTTCCCCTTCTTTTTCTTCTTTTTTTTTTCTTTTTTTTTTAAAAAAAAAAACAATCCCTTTGATACTCCTTTGAGAACGGACTCGAAAGGAACTCGCCATGTTCATTGGCATCTGCGGCAGTACATCAGCCCCTCTTGTCTTTCCATCTTCTACCCAGCTGAGTAACTTACACACTGTCAATAGGTATTTGCGCAGGCAAGAGTACCATCGCTCAATATCTCGTTGAGCACCATGGCTTCACGCGTGTATCGCTGGAGCACACAACTAAGACCATCGATGACATCGTCAACGGCGAGACCCCAAACGATCATGCCAACGGTCTAATCCGCAAATTCTTGCCCGCCTACATCGCCTCCCACACCCAATCTTCCACCTCCGCGCGCTCGAAAGGCCATGTCTTCCCTTCCGCCGACGATCTCCTTGACTTTGTCACTAAGCACTGGCGCGAGCGATGGGTAACGACTGACATTCCCACCGAGGGGATCCTTGACATGTACACCCGCCGGCCCTTCTTCTTGCTAATCAGCGTCGATGCTCCCCTCACCGTCCGATGGCGCCGTTTCCGTGAGCGCGGGGAAAAACAAAAACTTCACCGGCACCACAAGAAGTCCTACACCTCCGAGGCCGGCGGCGCCGCTCTTGATGCCGGTGACGAAGAACAGCAAGAAGAAGAGCCCCTAATCTTCGAATCTTTTGCCCACCTCAACGACACGCAACTCTTCCTCCCGCAAACTGGCAGGCTCCCACTGATGTCTCGCGCCACCGTCCGCCTTCTCAACACGTCGCCCTCTCTTGCGCACCTCTACGCCACGCTGGGTAATCTCGACCTGCTCAACCCGGACCGTCTCCGGCCCTCATGGGACTCGTACTTCATGGCGCTTGCCTCGCTCGCCGCGCAGCGGTCAAACTGCATGAAGCGGCGGGTCGGTTGCGTCGTGGTCCGCGACAAGCGCGTCATCAGCACGGGGTACAACGGCACGCCTAGGGGTTTGATCAACTGCGGCGAGGGCGGGTGCGGGCGGTGTAACGAGGGCCAAGGGTCCGGGCAAGGATTGTCCACGTGTTTGTGCATGCACGCGGAGGAGAATGCACTGTTGGAGGCCGGACGGGAGAGGGTGAGGGAGGGCGCGGTCTTGTATTGCGATACTTGCCCTTGCCTGACGTGCAGCATCAAGATTGCGCAGGTGGGGATCAGTGAAGTGGTGTATAGCCAAGGGTACAGTATGGACGGGGAGACGGCGGCGGTGTTTAGACAGGCGGGAGTGAAGTTGAGGCAATTCATCCCGGTAAGTGATGCTGTTGTGTTTCTTGCATGCTCATTCTTTCCCTACATGGCCTGCAAAAGTGGAGCTTGAGGTGATGATATGCTAACAACAGCATTTGTTTGTAACAGCCAGCGAATGGTTTGATATACTTGGAGAAGACCGACTTTTGCCCTTAACGGTGAGTTGGAGCATCGATAGACATTAACATGGACATGTAGAGAGGCGCCAGTTACTGCATCACTAGAAATAATGCACAACTCTACTCCATCTGACAGATGACAAGCTGGCAACGATATAAATCACAAGTTCAAGGCAACATCATTCACTGTGTATCATGACTAGCAGTTATGTTTAGACATCAGAGCGACAACATGCACAAACGCAAGAAAAATACAGCATCGTGAGTAGACAAACTAGGTATCAATAATATTAAGGGATGACTGAAGTATAAAAGAAGCTTATAGTAGGCTGCAGCAGTGGTAAAAAGGCGTTCAGGGTCCCCCAAAAACGTCCACCTTTCCCTCACTCCGACCTTGGCGATGGCGATATCTCAGTGTCCGTTGAGGCTGCAGTCCACAAGTCCAAAGAGAAGTCGCCATTGGAAAACTCAAGGTTCGGTTAGAAATGGCCCTCTTGCAGAGATTAACCATTTCCGTGTTAGCCATGTTATCCCATGCCCTGCCTTGTACCGCAAAAGGGGAATCGAATACCGATGGGGGAAATAGTAATAAAGGTTGTTGCTCAGCAAACCATGGCTGGGGAACAACCAATAACGGTATCGGTGGTTAAAAATGCGAGTGTGTCGGTGAAAATGGAGACGAATCCGCAGACCCTCCTTCCCAATCTCCAAACAACCACGCCTCGAAATAGCACTCCCTTCTTCCACTTTTGCAGCCAAAGTAAGCTCATGATGAAGCCCGTAGTAAGTAGGAGGGGTTATCCTCCCCATCCAAAACACCCATTCAATCCGACGAACCCTCCCAAATTCATTTGCACATACATACCACCCCTCTCCCAAAGGTCCAAATCATAACGATTTCATTAACATCCCTCATCCTATCTTCATCTCTTCATTGTGGCCGACATGTTCTTGCGTGAAATGGGAGAGGGGTGGGTTCAAACTTGTTGTTGAGTTTGTGTAGGTAGCTTAAAGCTGGGCCTTGCGTTCCCGGCGAGCGGCGCACTTCTTGTGGATGAATAGAGCAACAAGACCGACAAGGACGATAAAGACGACACAGAAGACGACAATGACACCAGCCTCGCGACCAGCCCAGTTGCTGCGCTTGGCGATAAGGTTGAGGGTGTCGCGGACGACAACGGAGCGCTGAATGGCAGGCATTTTGTGATGTCTGGACGAGCAAGGCAATGTTAGCAACCCGGTCCGAAGGGAGCTGAATGGAGACACCGAACGGAAGGGAGGTTGGTAAAACGTGGGGTGTGATATGCAAAGGTTGACGGGGGAGCGGTGAGAGGAGGACCCATAGGCCGATCCAAGCCCGACTAAAGACCGGTGGTGAGATGCACAGGGTGTGAGAGTGGATATCGCGTGAATGATGCGATGGTCGTGGACTTCGCCAATCGCGGGCGCCAATTGGCAAAGTAGTGACGCCCGGGGAAAATCGCCATGTACCTGCAACCTTGGCACTTGGCATCCGTCATGTTCCACTCTCTACCGTTCCACCAAGCCAAGCCAAACGCACGAGCTCCAGTTGCTATCCAACGTAACCATAGCAAATTGCATAGCAAAGATCCGGAGCGGCCGAAGGAACGAAAATTCCCTCTCGTCGCGATCCGAAATGCAATGTTTCTTTGTTGATGGCTACGTTGGCAGTTTGTGCCGGTGCGGTGTGACTTTGTTTGGGAGCGGGTGATAGTAACAAGGGAAAAGCGCGCGACGCAAGAGCATCAGTGCGCACAACATAGGCTGGTTAGGCGAATAGACGATGATGATAATGATAATGACAGTGTTTATGGGGACAGAAAACAGACAACTCAGGGAACGGGAACGCTTACGGGTTGAGAAATCTTGAGAAAAAGCCGAGGTGTAATAGGTATTAGTGATCCTGCGTTTCGCTACACAGAAACGAGACGTAAAGGGCGAAGCTTCAAGCTTGATGAGAACGGAGACGGGATGGATGAAGGCCGTAGGGTCGAAAAATATTCGATTATGGAGGTGGATAGGAGGAGAATTGGCGAACAACACAGGACGAGGGCAGGGAGATTTTGTGAGGATATGCAGAACCGACTTGGAATAGCGGGCTAGGGCGGAAAGTCTCCTGTCTGGATGATTGCTGTCGAGTGAGGTTGAGGGGAAGGGAAGAGAGGAGAGGAATGGGCGCGTGAATCGAAGGGGCAGACGGGGAAGAAAAGAGAGAAACAAAATACCTCCGGTGGAGCTTTTCACTGTCCTCTGTTTATGTAAAGGGGGGGTGCGTGTTGTCCGCGATCGATGCCGCCGGGGCAACCGATTCCACTTGAGATGGGGTGTGAATCCCTCGGCAGGAGGGAGTGGAAGAACTCGCTCCCGTCGAACAGCACTGCAGTCAGAGGGCAGACTGCAGGCGATCCTGGCTGCCAGGTTACCGTGCCGAAGTCCATCCCACGGCCCACGATACTTACCTCTACACTACAGGCACTACACTCGCACTCAGCGACGCCCCGGCAGCCAGGAAAAAAAAAAAAAAAAAAAAAAAAAAAAAAAAAAAAAAAAAAAAAAAAACCGTTAGTGCGTAGGCGTCAAGGGACTGTGCACGGCACGGTAGCCAGTGTAGAGCTCTAGGCGCGGGAGGTTCCACTTGACGAGAAGCTTGGCCACCCGGAAGACGGGCAGTGGACGGACAGCTTGTCACGGTTTGGCTTGCAGGGTGGGAGGAGCAGGGCATCCCTCACTCCAGTGCGCGAATTTACCCCATGCTCTCTCGAAGCGGGCCTGACCGTCAGAACGGCACGACAAGGGACTCCAATCAGTCCAACCGACCACTCCACCACCACCACATCAGTCGGATCCGATGGCCGATGGAGTGCCGTGACCTCCTTCTCCCAGCCCTGGCTATTCCCTGCAAAAGTTCTGCCTTGCTGACAGCTTGGTTCTCTTCGTCCCGTCCCTTCTGATGGTAACTCCCCTGCGAATAGCCTTACTAACAGTAACTTTGACATCAGGCACACAACAGCGCCGTTTGAGGAGCCTTTTCGGCCAAAAGAGCAACCCCTGGCCTCTCTCTTTTTGTGCTCGACTGGGCCAGCGATCTCCGTCATTCCGTCGAGTCCCATTCGACAACGAGCACGACCTAGCGGTGCCATTGCGGCGTTCGCTGCCGACACAAGCGGACACCGCACAATGCCGGTCGGTCATGCTCCGCGCTTGTGGATTACCCTCCGGTGGTACCTGCTTCTTAGTGTAGTGTAGCCGCAACCCTAGCTCACCTTGGTAGGTGTTGGTACGGATTGTGTGTACCTAGCAGCGAGCTAACTACATATGTACGTGAGGCACCAACGGCCCTGTTGTCCACCAGCCTCTCACCGAACCAAGGCCAGCAAGGTATACTTGTAATGTACAAGAGAATAGGGCAAGGGTCACCCAGTGGAGAATGTGGACCGAGAATCACCGTGGTAATGGCGATTTGCGATGGAGGAAGAAAAAAAAAAGCGCCTTTACACAAAAGCACGAACGAAGCACGACTCGCGCCGCCAACCACATCCATTCAGCCAGTAGAACCTCCACATAAGCAAGGCGGTCGAAAAGAATCCACAGTTCTTCAGGTACCGTTCTGTCTACACTACTGCAGATGGGCGGAAACGGGAACCATCGGAGCGGCACAATGGTGGAACAAAAAGCCATTTTGGGCTTTGGGTTTGCTTTAGTTGTACATAGCTAGAGGAACCCTAGGTAATCGGACGCAGACCGCATGTCTGGGGACTCGAGAGAACTTCAGTTGCGCAAATCTCTTGTGTGCGGGAATTGTTGACCAGGCATCATCAACGTCTTCGCAATCCCGCAGAGAGCAAACAAAAGAATGGGGGGAAGCACTTCACCACTTCAATCTTGGTGATACGCTAAGGTTTAATCGCCTCGGCAATCAGGTCTTGGATGGAGACCGTTCCTTCATCACCTTCGCTTCATTTTACCCCGGCTGGGGAATAGTTGGAGGAGATCACCACCGAGGTTGCGACTAGCGAGGCAGCTGAGTCCAATACAAAGAGCATGGGGAATGGAGGGAAGCCGTCCTGGCGTCACGATCAGACTGATGAGCTGTTTTGTGGTAACAGCACCAGCACATCGTAGTGGGGAATGCGAAGCACCCCCGGCCATAAGCTCGGACCAGCAGGCTGGCAGAGCGGAACAGGTCATTTTACCTGAGCTCCAGTCTGCAAGTGTTATCTCCATCTTGGATATCATCTTAGCTCCATTCAACGAAAGTCATTGTCCATTGGTCGCAATGTCCCAATGGACAGTTGGTCGGTGAAGAGCAGACGCTTCAGTGTACGTACACTACGCAGAAATGCTTATGCAGTAGTGTAGTAAGACAAAAACTCATGCACCTTCCCACGCCCTCGCAAAAACCCAAGTACCAGATAGTACTTTCCCCGGCTTTTCACCCAACTATTGCATCAACTTTACCTCAACCCGATATGAAACACAGCCGACACGGAGCCCCCATTGGCGCGCGCTGGACTTACTGGTACAATCAGTTTCTCGATATCATAGTTCTTCGTGAAGTCATGACAAAAGCATCAAAGACAAGTGGCTAGACTTGAGAGACAGTTGGCGCAGGTAGGGTGGAGAGATGGTACATGAGTTTTTGTCCTGCATATACCGAGCTTTGCCGTTTCCACGCGCTCCCTCGATGGCCTCCACTTTGCGGGCTCTCTCAACAGTTCCTTCACTGCGCGCGCGCAGCATTCGGCACTATTTGGCCCCTGGGCTCGTCCAAGACACATTGACGTATACCTCTGCATGGGCATAATGTGTTAGTGCGGCTTTCTGGGGCAGCAAAGAACCTTAATTATCTTACAAGAAATGTTTGGCTTAGCACTTATCTGCCCCCTGTTTCTTGGACAACTAACGTACCGAGCTAGCAAGTTATGTCCACGTAGTGTAGTGTACAAGTGTACTATGTAGTGTAGTGTAGACTGTAGCCGGGTCTACCGGGCCAGACCACCCGTGACTGCCACCGCCGCGAACACCAAGACGGTTTTCATTCCTCTCATTACTTCGAGTCCTTCCATTCGATCATTCACTGTTCCCGATAGCTGTTAACAGCCCTACAAACTCGTTGGTGTCTTGTCAACTCGCCGTTGACATTATGTTTTGGAGTCCACGTTTACTCGTCCTAGACCAGCCAGGTCGGGACGGGAAGGGCTCAGGAACCGCGCAGGAACGTGAGAAAAACCCACTTGAAGAAAGGTCGTCGGGGGGTCGACCTGGACTGAAGCAAAAAAAACCTGATCCGCCAGATACCGAAGATGCCTGACTAAAGACCAGGGAGCCTGTGCTCACTCAAAGCTCGCCCTCCGAGATTTGTGCTTATCTTCCCGAGTCCACGAAGAAAAGTGCCCACGAGCGGTGACGACTTGTGAACAGCCTGACAGCTGGAAGCCACCAGTGATTGTCTAGTAGTTATCACTCTGGGAGCCATATGTGTTGCATTGGATTATTTCCGTGTGACTCCATAACTTACCTTCTTGTGTGCATGCTCTATGCATGGACCCATGCGACGATATGCACCAGTCATGTCTCGAGCAACGCATCTTGCGTTCCTAGGTTTGTGTGGATGCCCGCGCTGTCGTAGTTCCTTCAAGGGTACTCTTTCTGCATGCGGCCCTTCCGAGCCTTCCATGCGGTACCCCGTTTTTGGCTGCAGCTTGCTGGCTTCGAGAAGTACCTTGGAAGCAGGAATGCAGCCGAAGGCAGCCACTGAGAGAAGCCAGAATGCAGCCAAGGGCACTCAAACTTGGGACCTGCTGGCATCCCACAACCAGGTGGACATCGGCTCAACCATGAATCTCGAATCTGTCAGGAACACACAGGTTTTCCCACTGTTTATTATATTAAGGGTTCATGGTGAACGGCGCACTACTAGCGGTGTTTCCTCTTCCCTTGGTAATCAAAATCACCATTCAATGTTTCTCGCTTCATGGCATGCCAAAGCCAGTCTCATCCGAATCCTGCCAGCCATGATGTTCCAAGATGCCATCCAAACGCCCTCATCCGTCCGTCGCATTTCCGTATCCGAGCCAACCTCCACACCCGTTCACTTTCACAGTACCCAACCTCCAAAATTAAATTGCGCTAAGGGAAACTTCTATCACTCTGGCCTAGTCCGGGCAGCTCGATACCTCTATCGGTGCCGGTCCGGGGGAGGGCAGGTAATCTGGAAGGACAGGGGCAGCAGCGAGGACGAATGATGCAGAAGGGTCGGTAATGTGTGCGCATAAAGGAGCATGTAACTGATGGAAATCGTTTCTTATTGGTGTTGTGTTGTTTGAGTCTGTCGCTCGGTGCTGGCCGCTGTCTTTGCCGTTGACCAAGAGTTTTCAGGTCTCCTTGTTAGTCCCATGTCCCATTTACCAGAAGAGAAAGAGTGTTCTCTATGCTTACCTGACAGATGGTGTGTGCCTCCACCGCCAGCCCATAGATGATGAGAAATAGTAAGATGTTCAACATGAATTTCTATGGAGTTGAGCAATGCCTATTGCGGATTGTCGACCTAGCTCGGGAAAACCACTTATACCATATCACTGATCTCACAACTTCACATTTACAAGTGCCCCAAAACCAGCCTTTCCTTGTGCTTACTCTAACATGGCAGCCTCTATCAACGGAGGAGGTACTTTGTCCCCCCAAAATTGCACCGAGTTCGTGAGTCCGGAGAGGCCACATGCAAACGATTCTCACCGCATCCCTGTTACCAGCAACACCAGAGACAGATGGATTGTGGTGTCCATAGCCTGTCAGGCGGATTGCCAGATCGGTAATCTTTGGGATGGCGGGGCCCCGGATCATCAAACCAATGTGCAGCCTATTCCTGACAGAATGGCGGCAGAGTCGTTTCTGGTTCAAAAGCGATCAAACGAGTCGGGCATCACTACAATCGACTGCCGTCCCGTCATTCAGATTCTGACATTGACCGGGCCAGTCACGGGACCAATTATCGAGACAACTCAGCGATATCTTGGCTGACATGAGTATAGGGACAAGATGGATGAAGTCCAAACTGCGCCGGACGCCGAATGAGGAGAAAGCAGCATCCTGTAAGCAACAGTGCGATGATGTCGATCGGCAGGCAGCCTGTGTCAACGAGTATAATATTCACAGTTTCAGAGAGATCTGATATGCCAGCCATGATTGTCCAAAACTAACCTGCGACACTTTCTCAAGCTGGTCGTGATCGATGGAAAACTCAGAGAACAGGAGGCGACTCGGATAGTCTAAACTTTTCCATAGGATTACATGATATACGTGCTGTTGGAACACTGTTGTGCGCAAGTCAAAGAAATTTATCTTTCTAGACAATTGGAGGAGATGACCAAGAACATTACGAAAGCTTTCGGCACTACTCAAAGCAGACACAGTTTTACACCCTAGAGTAAGCTTTGCTCTGAGAAGAGAAGAATGAGCGGGAAGCAGCTCAAGAAAAGAAGGGTCATTGAAGGGGGCGGGATCTCACATCAACATGAACTAATAAGCTAACAGCACAGTTCACCGGACCGAAATGAAGAAGGCGCTTGTTCGCGCGAAGAACTAGGCTTGTGCGGGATGATCTGACAGTCCTTTTGCGAGACTCAGCGCGCTTCTATTCAACTCCTGTAGTGTAGATGAATGAGTGAAGTGTCTGTTGTCGCGAATATCAACTCAGCCAGTGGCGTTTGTAATGGTTCTTGGGAAGGGTGTATCCCCGATGGCCCAGCGTTCAACCCTAAACCAAAAGGTGATTTCTGCTTTGTGCTGGGTCCGGCAGTGGCTGGCAATAAACTTTGGTCTTGCCTGCCTGGAGCCGGAAACTCGTCTGCCAAGCCACCACTGGCACTTTTGAAGTCCCACTCTGGATTGGACTGTCCCGCGACGCCTGGTCGAGTGTTGACCTCGAGTTTCGCGGCGCGCGACTCGAGCATCAGTTTTTACTTTGACTTGCGACTGACGACAACTGAAGACGCCCAGAACCCAGCCATTGACGAGCTTAACCTCCGCGTGCGCCTACGCCCACGGTCATTCACCTACTATTCGCCATCACCGACAGCGAGAACAACTTACAGGCCACAAAAGCAGCTTAACCGACCGGCTGCAGTACGGGCGCAAAACTGGAAATCATCATCGACAAGATCAGTGACGATACTGATAGACTTATCAACCCCATCAAAGAACGCAAAGCACCCTCCGACCACCCAGTACATTACCGATATCTTCCGACCTCCACCAACAATTCCCCCCCTTTCCTCCTCTACATACATCAACCTGATTCATCAATTCTACCATGGCGACGACCGTGACCCGAACTGTCCCGACTCCGGTCAAGCAAACCGCCCCCGCCGCCACGGTTCAAGCGAGTCCCGGCAACTGGAGGCATCCTCTACTGGCCGAAGTGGCGAAACGGCGAAGCAGGACTGTCTTTGGCGAAGAGAACGTGAGGCAAATCGCATACAACTCTTTGGCGCTCTTCCTTATCGAGGGTTTACGGGCTGTTTTGCACCCTTACTTCCGCGTGGATTTGTACGCACCTTTTTCTCCCAACCGTCCTATCCCATGAACTCAACTCGTTCTGAGGACAAGCATGCAATAGATGGTACCATCGATGCTGACCGTTAATGTGTTAGCCTCACTTTGAGCTGGAAAGGCTATGGTAGCTGGATCTACGCCGCCCTCCTCCTGGTCCCTCTGGTCAACATTGTTGTAGCATTACTGCCGCTCTTCCGCCCGGTAGATGATTTTTCCGACATCCCTCTGACGCCTTCCCAGAGGAAGCTTCTCGGAATGCCACCGATCGCGAAAGCAACCCCTGGGACCACCGCTACCAGCACACCTCCCAAGTATTCCCGGACGCCATCAATGGCAGGAACGCCGGCTAGCATGAAGACGGGCGGCTCTGCGCCGTCGATGGCCAATAACGGTAGCTTGGGAAGAATTCTCAACGAGCCGTACTCGCCTTCGCCCGTCAGTCCTCTGTTTCAGAAGGTCATGCAGGGGAACAAGCAGTTTACGATGAACGCGTCCAGCCCGCTCGGCGCCAGCACCATGAGCAACCCCTTTGGATCGAGCATCAGCAGCAGCGCTTTTGGATCTAGCACAGGCAGCAGTGTGTTTGGCCAAGGTCCGGCCACGCCAACCCCGGCGTCTGGAAAGCGGTCGAATGTGTCGAGTGTTGCGCTGACCAACAAGTGGCTGTTTGAAAAGCGAAGGAGGTCGGATTGCTGACTTCTGCTGGTATGTTCTCCTTAGGACTTGACCTTTGTTTGCTCACTCGCGCTTCTTCCGCAACCAGTGGCGGTCTCTCCCATGTCGAATAGAGATAGCAGTAGCGCGATGCAGCAGGGTCTGTGATCACCACTACTTACTTCACTTTGACGGGATTTATCCTCCGGTTTTGGTGAATCTTTCTATTGTATGTTGGCTAAGGTCTGGACGCTGAGAATGGTCTACGTGGCTCCTTGTTTCCCAAGAGTCGGTACGTTGATGCTCAGTCAGTCAATGATGGGGTTTTCCATTTTGGGGTACATTTTCTTAGCGAGAAGAGAACCACTGATCCAAGATACCCATTTATCCTTTTAGTTCTTTTTTTTTTCCCCATCAGTCCTAATAGTCTTTGAAGCGTTCTGTTGGCCGATTATGACCATGAGGGTATGACGGAGACTCTGCCTACTCTATCACTCATCGTAGGTGTGTGGGGTCATTTCACTTTGCATCGCTCTCTGTATGGTTGGTAGGTAGTAGTGTACGGATTCTGGGTGGTCATTCACCTATATCTGAATTTCCCGCGGTCGTGTGCTGCTGTACCGTTTCGATTTTTTCCCCTTGAGGTTCCTCCCATTGGGACTTTCCTCAAGGTATCATTCGAGCACTGAAAACCAGAAATCTATCAATATCAGCAACAAAAAGCCGCTCCCGAAATTGCCCGCTTACTGAAAAGTGTGGGTATTGAAGAGAAGTCATCCAAGCCAAATCCCCTAATCTCCATATCGCATCATTAGAAACTTTCTACCTGTTCTTCCTCTCTTCCCTTGGGCTTCACAACCTTATCACCGCCATCGCCACCCCTCGTCAACCCTAAGAACTTGGCGTCGGGCTCGGCGGATTAACCAGCGTTTCCGGACTCTCGCCCTCCGACTGATTCCTCGTCGGCAGGTTTAGCAGATTAGGATTATTGTTAGACGGTGGTGGCGGCACATTAGCAGCAGCGACCGCTTTACCCTTTTTCGGTTTCGTCGATCTACCACGATTCTTCTCTTCATCACTCTCTTCCGCTTCTTCGAGGATCGTGGAGGTTCCGGGGGCGATGGCTACCACTACGGAGGGTGGTTTCTTGAGTCCGTTGTTGTTGTTTCTGCTGGAAGGGTTGCCGCTGCTGCTAAGCACGCCCTCATCGACGGGAGAAGCGGGCACGACAACGATATTGTCTAAGGGGACGAGTGACCCGGCGGGTCGATGTTCTGTTGACGAAGGCGAAGGGAAGGATGTTAGCGAGGACCCGCCAACGGCAGCGCTTTGTTGCGGCTGTAGTTGTTGCTGTTCTTTCGAAGGCTGCTGATGGGAGTTCTGGGACTGTGCTGCCTTTAGTCGCGAGTCCAGCGCCAACACTTCCTTCGCCAGCCCCCTCGCGCCAGCGACGATGATCTCCGGCCTCGTGAAAGCTAGCAATCCTTCAGCGTGTCCTGAGGCGCGCTCTTGGAAAACGACGTCATAGACGGAGTTGCCCCATGCCGGGCAGACGTAGGTGTATTGCTCGGCTGAGCGGGCAGCGGCTTGGGCGCGGGACAAGGGGACTTGCTTGTTGATAGTGGAGAGAGCGTCGCCTGATGCTCCTGCAGCAGCTTTGTCTGTTGTTGTTTGAGCGGAGTCCTGTCCTGCTGCTGGAAATCTGCCGCCGTTGCTGCCCGTGCCGGTGAAAACTGTTATCGCGACCTTGGGCTTCTTCCCGTTCACTTTCCTCGCGCTACTTTCACCCTCATCCTCGGGATACGCCGCGCAATGCGCCCAGTACCTCATGGCTGTCTCCGGACCGGGTAACCACAGCAGGTTTGTCAGCGTGATGATCTTCTCATGCGTGAAGAGTGGGCAGGACAAGGCTGCTTCATCTAACCCCATGGCACGCAACCCCCTCAGCACGAAGACGAGCATGCCGGTAGGAGAGTCGCACAGCGCGTAAGCCAGCGTGTTGGGATCCTCGGCGAGACCACTGTCGCCACTGAGAGCGTTCAAGCCCATCTTCCTCCTTTCCTCCTTGATCGTTTTCCCCCCGTTGCCATTATTCCCTGCAGCCAAGGACCCCCAATCCTCCCCTTTATATCCCCACTTCTCCTTCTTCAACAGCTTGGCCACCTTCCATTTAACCCACGCCCCGGTACCTTGCTCGTTTCTCGTCGGCGCTTTGAGGGGTGGAGCAATTAGGTGCGCGCCCACGCACGACTTGGTATGGTGCGTGGCCAGCCTGTTGACCACCCGGAAGTCGATCGCAGCCGGCGAGAGGTGGCCCGGTCCAGAACCAGTGACGAGGTATTGTGTGTAGCCGAGACGGCGCATCAGAGTGTCGAGGATCGTGGCGGAGGCGGGGATGGGGGGGATGTTGGCTGGGAGGGCGTCACTTAGACCGAGACCAGGGAGGGAGGGGATGACGAGGTGGAAAGCTTGTTGATTCGGAGAAGTGCCATCTTCTGGTGCTGTATCAGGATCTGTAAGAGGCTTGATGAGGTGCCCCAGGGACAGGTTGGTGAAGGGAAACGGAGGGACCAGGAGGAGAGGCACGGCCTCGGGGTGTGGAGAGCGGGCGTGGATGAAGTGGACTCGAAGGGCGGCGTTGCCGAGATTCGGAAGGGTGATAGTGGTGCGGAACTGGGGGAGGGTGCCGTTGAGCGTGCTTTCTGCTTTGCGCCAAGAGTATCTCTCGAGCCTATGCGAGAGTTTCTTGTTAGTCTAGTGTCCTGAGTCCTCTAAATCCGTGATCAGTATACCATCTGGCGTGTTGTGCATACCAAAAATCAATGAGCGGTTCCACGATCAGTTTCGGCTCCCACCAATCTTTAGACTTGTTGCCTGAGCCGGAACCTTCGTGGGGAAGACGAGTAAGCTCGAGCTTCTGTCTGGTGAGGTCAAGATGCTTGGTAGGGATCTGATAATCTCGAATTAGCCAAATGTCTCAGCATCAAGATGGGTTGAACTACATGTACTCACATGAATCTTATAAGCCTTCACTTCCTCACCGGGGACCACCTGAACATCACTGCTTGGATCCGCCATCGTGGATCCAGCTATCTTTCTTCTCGTTTGTCAAGAGCTTGTTACTATGTAGTAATCAAAATCGTGGTATGAGAGAACGAGAAGATGGCTATGGTCAGTAAATTACAAATGTGAAGATATATCGAAAACGACAGTCGATAAATCGATTGAAAGAGTTCACCAGCTTATAACAAAACAAAAGTAAGAGGTGAAAGCTTCAGTGCGACCAAGATACGCAGCGGTCCCTCAACGAGATATGTATATATGTAAGAGAGAAATTAAGAATAAAAGAAGTATAAAACGAAAAGGATCTTCAACCACCAGCTGAGGATATGGGTATGGACTGAAGAAAACTAGAAAAGATGTAGGGGACTAGGTAGGTAGATATGGTTGGTACAGGAAGAGGATGTACATAGGTTGGTGCCGTACAGACACCCCCCCCCCCCCCCAATACCCACCCCCTTTCCTCGTTTGTAAGTACAGAAAAGGAAATATCAGGACCTGCATGCGGACTCGAAGAAGCTGTAAAAGCCGTTGGCGCACCTTTGTCAGGCTATCCGACAAGCAGGCCAAGAAAAAGAAGGTACTGTACCTACTTGTTAGTAGTGCGTTTATGCAAAGTCGACCAATACAATCGTGTACATGGGTAGTGTAGATAATTCTACTGCCTGCAGCCAGCAGCCAGCATTGTGCGCCCAAAAGTAATAGCGCCAGAAAACCATAACACCGGAATCGAGGGCAGAAGATGCGATCAATTTTTTCCAAAGCCATGTTGGTGTAATTGCCCTCGGATACGCAGTGTACACTGCCCGCATTCTTCTCCTGTATGCTGGATGTACAGTTGTCGGATTCAGTTATTTGTGGATTGGAGTTTAATGTTTATTAACTGCTTGTCCCCTCCCCAGGGTCCACATTTTCCATTGACCTATCGCATCACGAATTTCTTCCTTTTTCTTTTCTTTTTTTTCTTTTTTTCTTCTTCTTCTGGCTTTTTTCTTTTTCTTTTTCTTTTCTTTTATTGCACAACCGGGAAACTTCAGTTGCCGACACGCGGGTGCTTTTGCTTTGGCTTGGCTTGGCCATTCGGAGGAAACCCTACGAAGGAACCCAGGATCTGTCATCAGGTACACTGAATGGACGGCAGCAATGCGCGCCATATCGCGCATGATACCGTAGTCATATTTAAGGGGTTGAACTAGGTCGGGTAAGGCCCGGAGGCTGGACCTGTTTGGCTTGATGGGGGAGGAGGGGGTTAGACTGACGACAAGGTTACAAGCCTGCAATGCGAGAGGAGGGCCGATATAGAAGAGGAGGCAGAAAGAAAAGAGAAAGACGACCTCGAAATCAAGAAACGGACAGTGCCAAAGCCTCAAAGCATGGGACAAAGGGACTGCTTCCTCGCATATCCACATCTACATACAATCAATTCTGGTGTAGGTGAGAATTAATTTCCGGGGTCCGACTGCGTACACACCATGGTGCCGGGCAATTACTATAACTCTGTGTATGCCCAAAGTTAGTCCTCCGTTGATGTCCCTTCCACAAGACCAATGGGCGTCCATCCGTCGTCCATCGTCATCCCCACGAACCGTTGGACTTCCACTTGACGCGCGCCCGCGCAAGAACGAATATACGCACCGCACCCTGGCGATCTCACAACCTTAACCACCGCCCTACCACCCTGCCGCCTATCTGTGGCTAGAGTACCACCTTTGCACAATTGGACTTAAGGCCTTCTGCTACCCCAATTGGCCAATTTCCCAGCTTGCCGCGGCAGCAGCCACACAAGCCGTGCCTTGGAAGTCATGAAACAGTGGCGGTGTTGACGAATCCTTGCATCATGATCCCTACCACTCCTACGTACTGTACTATGTAGAGTGCACTAGGTTACTTGCAAACCCTTGCAGGGCTTCGAAGGGGGAAATTGATCAACGATTTCGATAATTCGACGATAGGATGGGGTGCCATAGCAGTGTACCACTACACTATATTGTCTTGGGTTGGTGCCTGCGGGGGCAAGTTTGGGGTTCTTCACTCCTGTCCTCTCGATAAAAACTGAGGTTTTGTTAGAGGGAGAGGGACAAAAGGTACTTAGCGAAGAGTGAGCGCACTTGAACCAAGCATCAAGTAACCGCGGTACATGTCACATCACAGCTTGACAACATGTGGGGACTTTGAGATGAGGGTAAAGCAACTGTCTGCTATCATCAACGAAATTCGAACCAGACGGGACGCATTGCGTATGTTACGTCCCCCCTGCCCAATTGATATTATATACCTTATGCGACACGACATGTAAGCAAGGCGTCCGTCTGCACTCGCCACTCTCTTGTTAGGGCGATGGGCCAACAATGTGGCTTACGAGGGATCTTGAAGCTCATTATCTAGTTATCTACTTAGGTATTTCTGTAGCGGTTCTATCAACTGCACCTGTTCGAGCAGATCTGTGGGCGGCCTCCCTTGAACTCAATGTCTGCCCATCGTCCTTTTGCAATTCCTAAAACCTCCTATCGCATCCTCAATACTCCACCCTCAGGCGTGTTACCCAACAGCCCAACAAGGCCGCTCACTTGTGGTGTAACTAATCGCCGCCACACGATGTCGGTCTTCTTGTCGCCACAATGGCGCCTCAGCCACAGACAGAACCAATGACTGCAAGTTGTGTTCCCCCTATTCCCCTTCCAAGAATCAGACACAATAGCCAACCAACCAAGCTGAAACCCATCATCATAGATTCTTCTAGCCACTCCGCCGTGGGGCCTGGGCTCTTCCTGGAAGAACAGCTGAACCTGCAGCCCCCCGGAGGTTGATAGCTCCTATGCGAGATACAATGTTGCTTCCAACCGCGTCCACGGCTCCACGTGGGGAAGTCAGCGAAGGGCCTTGTGCTGCCGTCTGTTGTACGTGGAATAGCTTGATGTTGGTCATGTTCCAGATGCCCACAGTGCCTCTGGCAACCTGCATTTCGCTAGCAAAGACGAACCCCCAAAGCAGGGACTCGTACCATCCCAGCGCCATTGGCGACCATTCAAACATGTGAACTCGTACAGGCGAGGCATCCACGCCAACAAGTTGGATCTCCTGGATCCTCTGTAAAACTGCCGGCGTGGGCGAGTCTGTAGCAATGGCTTGGCGAGGTAGCAGCGCCGTGAGCTGATTGATCAGCGTCAAGATGGTATGAAGGGGCAACTCTGGTAGCCAGCTATCAATCCATTCTGCGGTTGGCTCAAAGGCCCCGGTTTGGGACTGGCCGGATATAGAGTAGCCGCCCAAGCTGCTTGTGCTGTTTTGCCGAGAGAAGCGCGGACCTGCCGGCATCTTACCCCTGGCCTTTTCCGACATGCCTCGAAGCTGTCTAGGTACACCACTGCCATCCGCATGGGGCTCTACAGAAGATGCACGGGACGGATTTTCGCTATGGCTTGAAGGAGACGGGGTAGGCCGTTGCTCATTATCGCTGTCGTCGTCGTCACCTACGGCGAATGCTCCATCCTCGGGAACATCATGGAGCGTAGGAACCTGCGTGATAGACGCAGTGGGGCTCCGTAGACTTTCCAACGAGCTTCTGGTCGAGTTAGTCTCCAATGGGTCGTTTGAGGCCGCAGCCTCCTTCTTCTTGCGATTACGTCTCTCTATCTCCTCCTGGCCACTTTCCAGTGTGAAAGAGCGCAGGGCTTCGAAACGCTTTCTATTCCTAATTATGGCGTATATGAAGTGAGGGTTCTCTGCGGGATGTTAACAGAAACACACGTCATCCGACGTCCCAGTAATGGTGTGACTTACTCTTATACTGATGCTCCACAATAGCATTGAAGGACTCTAACAATGATCTTAGTAGATTATGGTTTGTGTCATTCGCCATCAGGAACGAAGGGGATGACATTGAGTTATAGAGTTGGATGAGTCTGGTGCAGGTAGGTCCGCTGAGTCCCTCAAGGTACGCGGATATGTTATTAATAACAGCCAGGAGCGCAGGATAAATGACCGTCAGCTTCCCCTGACTCTTGGTGATGAGATTATAAATAGACTAGCGGCTGGTTAGAATCAGTGCTCCAGATGTGCCGCTTGGGGAGACTCACTTGGATTAGGAAGTCTGCATAGGTACCCCTGAAGCCAGTAATCCGGATAGCCGGGGGAAGCGTCTCTTGGGCCTCAAACATCTTGTTAAGATTGATGCCGAAGTTCTTCTCTGCGCTGAGAGTTTGGAGCAGGAAAGCACACATCCTCACCACGCCCTGCTTCGATGCGTCGCCCTTGTACTCGAGCGCATAGAATAGAACCAAGATTACAAAGTCATGTGCTCGTTCAGTGTCGATCATGAAAGAGCGGAAGCGTTTATTGCACTGGGTCAGTTCCCAGAACAGCATGATGGTCTCGGGAGCGAACCGAACTGAGTTCTGTGACCCCGGGATATAGGAAGCATTGGCCTGGAGCGGTTGATGCAGGATCCGCGTCATGCCATCCACAATGAACTGGAAATCCTGGGGCCGATGGAGTCTGCCAGCGAAGTGACGGTAAAAGTTCTTGGGTGTCAGAACTCCTGGCTCCTCTGGAACAGGATAGAGCAGAACCACCAAGAGAAATTGCAGGGTATATGTGACGAGAATTTGTTTTGGATCCTTGAAAACTAAAGTGTTGTACGGCACACGCCAGGTGGCAGGGTTATACTTGAGCGTCTAGCACATGATTAGCATGTATGACCTGCGGGGACGGATATGGTAACTTGCCGTGTTCAGAAGCGAGCACAAGACTGAGAGAACCACTTGCTTGTCTGGACAAGTGCATATGTGGGTGAGGGCCCGGGCTCCCTTCAGCGGCAAGACACTCGGCGACATATACATGCTTTGGCTCGTCAGGGTCAAGAGCAGCCGCAGAATTTCGCATCGGTTACTCTCATGCTCTTTGGTCGTCGGTATCGATGTCGCACAGCCCACGCCGCTCTGCCAGATCGAATAGCTGACTTTGGGACTGCCATGTGGTTGTTTTGGTACCGTAAGGTCGGAGAAGAACAGCAAATCGATAAGGGTGTCGATAAGCTCCTCGGCTAGCGGCTTTGCGTCCTCAAACTCTTCGGGCGGTCTAGGCTGGACCTCTTGCGACTCGTCGAAGAGCACTTCGTTCGCTATCAGAGACGTCCTGGTGCGTTTGCGACGGCGGGCCCAAAAGAAGTTCTCCTCCCAGGCTTGGAGCGACTCTTTCTCGTAGAGAAAGGGGAGGATGCGGGTGAGGACTCGGATGCAGTTGAGAGCATGACTGTCGGGAGCGATCTCGGGATCGGGGAACGAGGGGTGGTGACGGAGTACAAAGAGTCGCGATGTCACGGCTAATATCAACGTTTCCAAATTCTCCAAGGCATTGTCTCGGGTTCGGCGAACGTCGGCGGGGGCAAACAGACTGAAGACATCTTCCGAGGTTTCGGGCAATTCCCAGAACTACAAACAACAATACGTTGTACCGTTAGCACCAATTACCGCTAGATGTGAGTGAGGACGGGTTCATGAACATGTATGCACGGAAGTTCCGAACGACCGGGGCGAAACAGCTGGGTATCGAGGACAATGGACTAGGCAATACTGACTGATGTCCAGTAGGTATCATCGGCGGGGATGTGTCGTTCTTCAGAGAGGCGGAAGATGCCCTTCTTGAAAACTAGCTTAGAGTCGCTGGCACCCATCTTGGCAGCTTAGATACATGGCATTCATTGAGATCATGCCACAATACAGAATAAAACGGGGGGGGAGG
>RANX01000069.1:165792-186837 GCA_009805215.1 Neurospora discreta FGSC 8579 | reverse complement strand
GAGGGTCTGTGCGCCCTCACCCCCTTCTGCAAGATCCCCATTAACTGCAAGAAAAATGGCTGCCCGGATTCCTTGTAGAAGCAGGGGACTTTACTGTATGTATATAGAGAAGGGTCAACAAGTCCACGGCAGGCACCCAGCGAAGTTGGGAGTCAAACAGAGGGGACGGGCGGTGGCGGAACCGGCCGAAGACCAAGACCTCCGCTATTTGTGGATGGCCACTTCCGCGAGTCTGAGGCTGTGGGGGAGGTCGGGTGTTCGTCCGACGCCTTTTACTACCCCACTTCCACTTTGTTGACGGCCTTGAACATATCGCCTTCCTTATGATAAGCTTTGATCCTTTCCTGGAGTTCTGATTTGCTCCGTCCTGATATCTCCATCTCCCACGTCCACCGTGAAGCCGCCTTCTGCCGCCTTTCGGGGCACACCGACCTCAAGGCTCCCCCAACGGGCACTATTCGGTCCTTGAGTGGGTTGCCACCTGCTGTCAACCTTGCTCGGGCTTCAGCGAGGCCTATGGTTTCCCGGCATCATGTTTGACACTTGGTTATCAAAAACAAATGGAACGCACTGATAAACAGGCGCTTCACGAACAAGCAACATCTGGCCAATTGATCTCCCCCGATCCAACCTCGATAGGCTTGCTTTCCTTCTTCCTCTTTCTCTTGCGAAGATTTGCATTCTGCATTTCTGTTTCTGATTTGTTTTATTGTCTGAATCAACACCAAAGGGGACTCCTTGCCCCTCGCTTTCTGTCCTTGTTGTTGTGCGTTCCCAGCTGTCTTCCATCCAGATCATGGCACCAAGCGCTGTCTCCGTGGAGTCGGGCGCCACCCCTCTAGATTTGGGATCACTGCCCGGATCCCTAACAACGACCTTCGACGACACTCTTCGTTTCTATCTCAACGGCACCCGGGTGGTCTTGGATGACATTGACCCGGAAATTACTTTGTTGGAATACCTTCGTGGTATCGGTCTGACGGGCACAAAGCTGTATGTTTAACACTCGAGTTCATATGAATGGATAACCTCAGGTCGTTAGGTAGCAGCTAACTGACATTTCTCCCGGACAGCGGCTGTGGAGAGGGTGGGTGTGGAGCATGCACTGTTGTCGTCTCCCAGTTCAACCCAGCAACAAACAAGATTTACCATGCCAGTGTAAACGCCTGTCTGGCACCCTTAGTATCTGTTGACGGCAAGCATGTCATCACCGTCGAAGGTATCGGCAACGTCAAGAAGCCACATCCCGCCCAGGAACGGGTGGCAAAGGGCAATGGCTCCCAGTGCGGTTTCTGTACGCCCGGCATCGTCATGAGCTTGTACGCTCTGCTGCGTAACAATGACAACCCCTCAGAACATGACATCGAAGAGGCTTTCGATGGAAACCTCTGCAGGTGTACCGGATACCGTCCTATCCTAGATGCTGCTCACACCTTCACCAAGAAGGCTCCTTCGGCTTGCGGTAACAGCAAGGCAAATGGCGGCAGTGGATGCTGTATGGAGGGAGGTGGTGGTGGCTGCCGAGGAGCAAACCAGAACGGAGACGACCAGCCGATTAAGCGCTTCACGCCTCCAGGATTCATCGAATACAACCCAGAAACCGAGCTCATCTTCCCTCCAGCACTCAAGAAGCAGGAGTTCAGGCCACTTTCATTTGGAAACAAGCGGAAACGATGGTTCCGTCCCACCAAGCTTGAGCAGCTGCTTGAGATCAAGAAAGTGTACCCAAATGCCAAGATCATTGGGGGCAGCACGGAGACTCAGATTGAGATCAAGTTCAAGGCTCTTCAATATCCCATTTCTGTCTTTGTCGGCGATATCCCCGAACTACGACAGTACTCTTTCGAGGAAAATCACCTCGAGGTGGGCGGCAACATCACCCTTACCGATTTGGAGAATGTCTGTCAGGAAGCCATCAAGCACTACGGAGAGAAGAGGGGGCAGATCTTCAAGGCCATGTACAAGCAGCTCAAGTACTTTGCTGGCAGGCAGATCAGGAATGTCGGTACGCCAGCAGGGAACTTGGTGACTGCCTCGCCCATTTCCGACTTGAACCCGGTACTTCTGGCTGCTGATGCTGTTCTGGTGGCCAAGTCTCTCGGTGAAAACGGGATTGTTGAGACCGAGATCCCCATGTCCCAGTTCTTTACTGGTTATCGCCGTACGGCGCTTCCACAGGACGCTATTTTGGCTGCTATTCGTGTCCCGCTCACTCGGGAGAAACTTGAGCTCTTCAGGGCTTATAAGCAGGCCAAGAGGAAAGATGACGATATTGCTATCGTTACCTCTGCCTTCAGAGTTCGCCTGAACGAGGACGGCATTGTCGACCAATGCAGCCTTGTCTACGGTGGCATGGCGCCTACAACGGTCGGTGCTAAGACGGCAAACTCGTATCTTGTGGGCAAGAAGTTCGCCGAGCAAGAGACATTGGAAGGCGTCATGAACGCGCTGGAACAGGACTTCAACCTCTCATTCAGCGTACCGGGAGGCATGGCCACTTACAGAAAGTCGCTGGCCATTGGTCTCTTCTACCGATTCTACCACGAGTTCATGCTCATTCTAGGTAGTACTGCCGACGAAGAGGTTGTTCCCGAGCTGGAGAGGGAAATATCCACTGGTCAGGAAGATAAAGAGGCGGCTGCTGCTTACATGCAGGAGACTGTTGGAAAGTCAAATCCTCATCTTGCAGCGCTGAAGCAGGTAACGGGAGAGGCTCAATACACCGACGACATTCCACCACTCAAGAACGAACTGTACGGTTGCCTGGTCCTCTCTACCAAGGCGCATGCCAAGCTCTTGTCCGTCGACGCTTCAGCTGCCTTGGATATTCCAGGAGTTGTTGACTACATCGACAAGAATGACATGCCCAATGCCGCAGCCAATCACTGGGGTGCCCCCCACTACCAGGAAGTCTTCTTCGCCGAAGACACTGTTTACACGGCTGGTCAGCCTATTGGTCTTATTGTTGCTACTTCGGCTGCCCGTGCTGCCGAGGGTGCCAGAGCCGTCAAGGTGGAATATGAAGAGTTACCTGCCATTTATACCATGGAGGAGGCCATCGAGAAGGAGAGCTTCTTTGACTTCTTCAGGGAGATCAAGAAGGGCGACACGCAAGAAGGCTTCAAGAACTCGGACTATGTCTTCTCTGGTGTTGCCAGGATGGGCGGTCAGGAGCACTTTTACTTGGAGACCAACGCCACGTTGGCGATCCCCAAGCACGAAGACGGCGAGATGGAAATTATCTCCAGTACCCAGAATCCCAACGAAGCTCAAGCCTATGCTGCCCGTGTCTTGGATGTGGCGGCGAACAAGATAGTAGTCAAGGTTAAGCGGTTAGGAGGCGGTTTCGGTGGAAAGGAGACGAGATCGGTGCAGCTTAGCAGTATCATTGCCCTTGCCGCACAAAAGACTGGCCGCCCAGTCCGCTGCATGCTGACCCGTGAAGAAGATATGGTCACCTCCGGACAGCGCCACCCCTTTTTGGGTCGGTGGAAGATGGGTGTCAACAAGGATGGTAAGATCCAGGCCCTTGAGGTTGATATCTTCAACAACGGTGGTTGGTGCTGGGATCTGAGTGCCGCCGTCTGCGAGCGTGCCATGACACACTCGGATAACTGCTACCACATTCCCAACATGCATGTCACCGGCCGCATTTGCAAGACCAATACCATGTCCAACACCGCCTTCCGAGGTTTCGGCGGACCTCAGGGCATGTTCATTGCGGAGTCGTATATGAATGAAGTTGCCGACCGTCTCGGCATGCCTGTCGAGAAATTCCGTGAAATCAATTTTTACAAACCTGGCGAGCGTACCCACTTCAATCAAGAGATTCAGGACTGGCACGTTCCTCTAATGTGGGAACAAGTCATGAAAGAGGCCGAGTACGAGTCTCGTCGCGAAGCCATTGCCAAGTACAACACTGAGCACAAGTGGCGCAAGCGCGGTCTTGCCATCATCCCCACCAAGTTCGGTATCTCCTTCACTGCCCTGTGGTTCAACCAAGCCGGTGCCCTCGTTCACATTTACCACGACGGCTCCGTGCTCGTTGCCCACGGCGGTACCGAAATGGGTCAAGGCTTACACACCAAGATGACGCAGATCGCCGCCCAAGCTCTCAACGTTCCTCTCGAGAACGTCTTCATCTCGGAAACCGCCACAAACACTGTTGCCAACGCCTCAGCCACCGCCGCTTCCGCCTCCTCCGATCTAAACGGCTACGCCATCTATAACGCCTGCCAACAACTTAACGAGCGTCTCGCCCCTTACCGTAAGAAGCTCGGCCCTGACGCCACCATGAAGGACCTCGCCCACGCCGCCTACTTTGACCGCGTCAATCTATCCGCCCAGGGCTTCTACAAGACGCCCGAGATCGGCTACACCTGGGGCGAGAACAAGGGCAAGATGTTCTTCTACTTTACGCAGGGCGTCACGGCCGCCGAAGTCGAAATCGACACGCTCACGGGCACCTGGACGTGCTTGCGCGCTGACATCAAGATGGATGTAGGGCAGAGTATCAACCCTGCTATTGACTATGGCCAGATCCAGGGCGCGTTTGTGCAAGGTCTGGGATTGTTTACCATGGAAGAATCGCTGTGGATGCGCAACGGACCGATGGCGGGTAACTTGTTCACCCGCGGCCCGGGCACGTACAAGATCCCTGGCTTCCGCGATATCCCGCAGCAGTGGAACGTGAGCTTGCTCAAGGGCGTGGAGTGGAAGGAGCTAAGGACGATTCAGAGGAGTAGAGGTGTTGGAGAGCCGCCACTGTTCATGGGCAGCGCCGTGTTCTTTGCTATTCGTGATGCGCTTAAGGCGGCGAGAGCGCAGTATGGCGTCAAGGCCAAGGTTGGGGCCGAGGGCGGAGAGGATGATGGGTTGTTGAGGCTGGAGAGCCCGGCGACGCCGGAGAGGATCAGGTTGGCTTGTGTTGATCCTATTGTTGAGAGGGCAAGGGTGTTGCCGAAGGAGGGAGAGAAGAGTTTCTTTATTGCCATCTGAGCTGAGTGAGGTTGGTTTACTTATTGCGGATTAACGACTGGGGATGGTTTTTGGAAAGTTTAGGTCTTACTAACGGGAAAAGGTATAAACACATGTTTCATGGAAGACGGGGAAACAGGACCGGGTTTTGTGACATTGCAAGGTAGCTTGCTACACATTCTTATGCGAGTCAACAATTGATGTCTAGCATGTCATACAAACAAGTTTCCGGTACATGGTGTGACAGTCATATAAATCTCGAATATCAGAACACCAACAATGACAATGCCGATGAAGGTTAAGCATTTCATCTTCGACTAGAGCCGCAATCATCTGCCCCTGTTCCTCTCGTGATCCTCAAAACTTAATCTCATGAACTTATCCTGCAGCATCCTTTCAAAGCTTTTATCCGAACAATAATGTGCCAGATTGATGGCAGTAGATCCCCACTCCTTCGCTCGATCTCGGTCGTAAGCTCCGTACAAGTCAATGGCATGGTTGAACGCTGTGGCGGCCATCCACTCTAGCTCCTCTTCCGGCCAGCGGGCATCGCTCTAGTGATGTTGTTCATGGTTAGCAATCGAGGTGTGCTCAAAGTCAGAGTGGTCAAATTGGGTCAAGATAGTAACTAACCTCATGCAACTCCCTCGCTCTGCCACAAGCTTCCTGAAGCAGCTTCATAGCCAGCGCATCATCTAACGGAAGTGTGGCCTGGAACAGACACCTTGTGTACTTGGCTAGCTTGACAGCGTCGAAGCTTTCCAGATCCCAGATTTCGTTGACGAGCTTTCGCATAGTTGAGTAGAGCACTTCATAAGCCCGTGTGTCAGTAATCCCCAGAACCGGATACAAGATATTCATGACAAAGATTATCATACCTTGCCCCGGCACCTGTGCCCTCAAAAGACTATCCGCCATAGTCTGATATGCCACAGCACTTCGACACGGCACTGCCCTCTGCACGATCCCTCCTAAGTCATCCCACTGACCCAGCGCAACCGCCGCTTCAAAGTCAAAGGTCAGCAATGTCGCATGTTTCCGTACCATATCCTCTTGCGATTGCTCATCCAAGCGTGACAGGTATTCAGGAACCAGGCTGTCAAAAGCCAAGACATGTTTTCGCATCAATTGGTAATCTTCGAGTTGCTCCTTGACCTTGTCTTGAGTTCTGGCAAAGGAAATAAGAGCCGAAGCTGCGATGAAGCGAGAGAAGAGAGCTTTGAGGGTGACTTCGATTTGAGATCTCATGTCGGAGGGGAAGTGACTGATAATTTTGACGCAAGCCGTTAGTAGACGCACTACACACCGGAGGTCCCAGGTTGTGGTATGTTTCAGGGCGAGGTTATAGGCATTTCGGCTGAACCATTCGAGTTCGTCGACAGTGAAGAGCTGTGGAGTCTGGGTATCATTTGATTGCCGCTCAAGGGCATACACGACTGAAACTGTTAGCAAGGTAAAGGTTGTTTGGATGAAACAGGGCTTACCAATGTCAAACTGACGGCAGAGGTCGCTGATGAACTCTCCTTGTTGCTCATCCGGCTTCTCGGCTAATATATTTAGGAGCCGTATCAAACATCTGAAAAGCGCGGGTAGGTGGATCGGGTTTGGATCTTTGTACTCGTAATTCTCCTGAAGTTTCTTCAGAGCGGCGATGGCACACAAGATGTCTCCCTTTTGCTGAGATTCCGCGATACAAGCGCCCAGAAAGTCGACGTGGTCTGGCGCCTGGCCTATGATCTGAATGCATTGTTCCGCTAGGTTGCGGTCCTCGCATCGGATAGCCACTTTGAATGCCAGATAGGCAGTCATAGGTTCTGCCCAACTCTGCTTGGACAGATTGTGAACGACCGATATAGCTGCTTCCAGCTCATTCCTTGCGAGTGCACACAGGAGCAACTTCCTACGCAAAGTTAGACTTTTGTACACCAAGGCAATAAAGGGAACATGATTAGATACCTTTGCAACTTTGCCACATTTCCAGGCTCGCAATTCTGAAAGACATGATGGAGTGACAAACGACACCAGTTCTCGGCTATGTCATATTGTTTTTGACTGTAATTGGACTCTAGTTTCTTCCATATCAACTGATTCACTGTCAGTCAGTAACTGCCCGCAACGGGAATCTTGAAATATATATACCGCTTGCGCCGCAACAGCAGCTTCTGCGCTCAACGGCCTCGTCAGGTTTGAAAGAACACCTCTTACAGTGTAAATAGTCTCATTTGTGTCTCTCTGACTGGTGATCATCCACATCCGCGTGATAACCGCCTTTTCCATCCAACTAGAATCGTCAACTCCGCGTAGCGAGAGAGTAAACTCGTCTAATACTGCGCAGGCAGCGCCAGGACTTTTGTCGTGTAGTTTCCGTATGTGGTGTATGATCAATTTGAACCCAGCGTCAGAGGAATTGAAGTCTTTAATCAGTCGTCGCAAGACATCAGCGTATGCGTCATCGTCGAATATCTCCGCAGGCGTCTTCCGAAGGACCTCGAGTTTGAGGAGGGACACTACTGGCCTATGGCCCATCTCTGACTCGATGTATTCGACAAGCTTCGTGGCCTTATCAAGATCTGCCGAGGTGCCTGTAGCTAACAGGGCGCTCACGAGTGCTTGTAAAATAGCCAGCCGAAGATCGAGTCCTTCGCGAGACAGATGCTCGAGATTCGGAGTGTTGATGACTTCATTTGCTCGTTGTAACCATTTTTTGGCGAGAGGGAAGTCATCGCGGGATGCGAGCGACTTACCGATTTCATAAAGAACATCGGCCAGCTTTTCGGCGTAGTCGGGGGTTAGGTACTGGCGAAGGCGCTCTGCTTTCGTGTACATGTGTTCAGCAACATCAACATGATTGTCTGCCCATGACTGACACTCGGTGTTAGCTGACCGAAGGTTTAAGCTATTATCCAATTGCTTGCCAGAACCCACCAGAGCCGTTCTCATGATCAAGTATTCCACCTCGAGACAGTTGCATTCGTCAACTTCCTCCTTGATTAGCCCTGATGCAAGATCCTGAAGATGGCTTTTGTAGTCGGCGGCCTTCTGTAGTACCCCTGTGGCCAGTTCAAGTTCGGAGCTTTCTAGACGCAAACACCCTGTATCAGCAACATAGACCACGGCACATATCAAGAGCATAAGTGGTTATTTGTACCGACACAGTCTCGCGCCGCCCTGAGCGCCAGTTTTACCACATAGATTAGATCTTGTGCCTTGCGCGTCTTGTATGGGTTTGCAACCACGAGTAGATAGAAAGCAAGTACTCGTCCGTGAAGATAAAGCCTCTTCAGTCTCTTATTTGTCGGTCCGCAGTCCCGGCGCAGTCGAGTGCAAATATTCCATAGGCGGGTACCCTGCTGGTCCATCTCGGGGTTACCAGGAACCCCGGCAACGTGCTTGTGGGTGTAATTGTGAAGTTTCTTGACATGTTGGCTGATTTGATCAACCAGCTGGTCTGTTGCCGGTGCATCGCTTGGGTCACTCGAAAAGAGCTTGTATAGATCGCGAGCAAAGTCTGAGGGGAGAAGAGCTAATGTTAGCTTGACGAAAAAAAAAAAAAAAAAAAAAAAAAAAAAAAAAAAAAAAAAAAAAAAAAAAAGGAAAAGAAAGAGGAAACCAAGATGAAAGCGCACCCAACGCTGCTTCTATGCGCTTGTCTGTCTTGTTGGCTGACAGCGACACATCCTTATTTCCTGTTGGGATGGGCATATCGTAACTTGAGATCGAGAAACTTTAAAAGGATGTGTCACCAACATTGCCTTGCCTGCAACTGGTTGTCTTCGAGTCGTGTTCACCGAACAAGCCGGCGGATGAGGCGATCGCATGCCAAACCTGGCGTAGCGGGGAGGGAAAGGACGACCGCTCGAAGCAGGATACAATAGCAAAGAAAAGAGGGAAAGAACGCTGGAGGATCAATAGGTCAATCACGGGCACGTGAAGTTCTTTAATGACCACGCCACTGAGATGAGACATGGCTTCTGTTTTGAATTGCCGTCACGGGGTAATGTTGTCTTTTTTTTTTCCTTTTTTTTTCCTTTTTTTTTCTTCTGTTTTGGGGGGGGAGGGGGGGTTTACTCAGAAAGACCACGTAGTTCCAAGCCGCACTGATGGAGGTTTGCGGTGTTAAGTATGGAACGATGAAGTGAAATTGACAAAAGTTTTGCCCAGGTGTACCCATTATCTATTCAGGCATCACCGAAGAAGCCAGTCCCCTTTCTGTCTTTCTGTGGAAGGCACAGCCTTCTTGTTTCCCTCACGTTACCCTACTCCTTCCGCCATTTATTTGTTTACGCAAAATCGATGCATATCCTGCCCACTGACGATACCTGACCTAGGCACGAAGTCCCGTATCGAGCATGGCTGTAGGAAACACTGGTTCTTAAAGATTGTTGCAAACCCATACATTGTTCACTGCGCTTCTTTTCAGGTCAAAGCCAGCAATTGCTGATGGCAAACAAGGGTCGATATCATTGTTCATCGGCATCGCGGCTTCACAGAGCATTGATTTTGCGGATTAAGAATTGTGGCAGAGTGTATACCAAACACTTTCATGGGTCGTGTGGCAGGAAGTTGCCCACAATCAAGCTCGGACTACATGTACTTATTAGCATCTCCATCATGCCTCACTCTGCTCATAATAATAGCAGAGGATCCGTAACAACCAGAAGACACTTACATCTTGTGATCGTCCCTACGGATCCTGAAAGAAAAGCAGCAGTTCACAACCTTGGTCCCCTTGTCATCGTTGGGGTTCTTGAGTGAACACGCTGTAATCAAAGTATCGTGAGCCGGGTCGAAGGCTATTGTGCCGAATTCTTCCCAGTATCTCACGTTCGACTCTTCCGTCAGGATCTCATGCAGAGCGATTTGACCCTAAACCAAAAACAAAGTCAGCATCGAAAGTAATCTTCCAGGGCGGCGAATTGGCGCTGTGTCTCTTACCCCTCGTAAACTCTCTACTGGCACGCCTATGAGTTCCGCCATCTCTTTGTTTCCCCTAAAAATCTGTCCGGTTCGTCTCCAGCAACAGGCTGGAACAGCCATACTGGCGAAAACTCGGTCGTACTCCAACAGCGTCCTCTCAAACCACATTTCCACCATCAACAGGTCCATGTCAGTCAAGAGTTGTATCTTTTCGCGGAACTTCGGTCGAAATCGATCGATCTGCTTTAAAATCTTTTGTTTTGACGTCGGCGACACATGTCCATCCAGAAAATCTGAGAGCCTCTTATAGCCAAGGATGTAGTTGAATGGTTTCAATAGCCCAGCTTCGTACTTGGCTCGAAGTAAGCGCTGCATGCGTTCCTCCGGTGTGTCGTTCCCGGATGGATCTGCCGCTTGAAGATAGTATGCATCCCGGGCATTATCCAAATTTGTACTCGCGGGCTTCCCTATCGTTGTTGTTTGGTCGCTACTTGGTGGTAGCATCGAGGTCCCCTGTGTGGCACTTGGGGGGAGCATGCCGCTGTTGCTGCTGCTGTTTCCCTTGCTGTTACTGCTAGCATTGTTGGCGTTGTTATTGGCATTAGGCAACCCCGACACCGCAGACTGGTTTGCCCCCAATATTAGGCCATGGTCATCGGACACAAAGGCTGACTCCTCAAGCAAGCCTGCCGACAAGAATTCGTTGAGTAGATTGAATTCATTCGTAACCTCAGGTGCTACCATGTAGTTTGGATGGAAGTTGTGCATATCGTGATAGTGGTTTTGTGTGGTTAACCAAGAATCCGGAAGAGCGGCAACTATGTTTGGCAAACTCAGCAACTGACCATAGTGGAGAAGCGCAGAAGGAGGATCCAGCGCCAACACTCACGTTGATTCATGCTACCGCCAAGGGCATTGGCTTGTATGCCAGCAACAGAACCTGGTTGCACGAGCTGGAGAGGAGCGCCCCGGCCTACCGCTGCAGCATTTGCTACCTGGACAGGTCCATTGCCCATACCGCTATCAAAACCAGGTGGTCTCATGGCCTTGTCTGTAGCATTACGCCCAATGTCCGCCTGGGACTCGGTGTCATGTACGGTCGAAAGCACGCTCTTGGCCTTGCGTGACTCGGTATCGCGAGGCTCATCGTGGCAGAGATGGCCGATATTTCGCTTGATGCATCTCGTACAGGGTCTCTCCTATGAAGGGTAATCGTTAGCTAGGGCTCCGCCTTGGCGAAGGGGGGAAAGAACACATACAAGATCACACGTCATGTGCTAAGGCAGCCAAAACAACATGGTCAGCCACCAGAATAAGTACGAAAGTCTGTGTGTATATCGAGACCGAGCGGGGTCTTCTGCAGGTCTCCGTGCGATGGCAGTTACGGAAGCCCATGCACGAAGCCTGGGTAACTAGCACGGCAGGAGATGGGGTGTTGGTGGTGCATTTTGGTCGACTTACAGATCGGCGACAGTAGAGGCAGGCTACAACAGGCGCACCAGACAAAGTTAGCAAGCTGAAGACGAGCGGTCAAGTAGTCATGTAGGCAGGACGACAGCGGAAGAGAGACAAGGGTAAAGTAAGTACCATGATTGACCTTGCGGCGCTTTTTGGGCGCCTTTTGCACATGGTCTGCGGGCGTGGGATGGTGATCCTTGGCCTTGGTGTCGCTTCCGGACTTGTTGTCCTTGGTCCCCGCCTCTGTGCCGTTGGGCTTCTCCGTGGCTTCTGTTCCCGTCATTGCTTATCGCGTGTAGAGGCTCCCATTGGATCTGGTGGTTACGCAGCGGGCGTTGAGTTCACTGCTCATCTAAAGCCAGGCCGGCGGCTCCTCGCAGGGAGATGGTGGCAATTCGACGTTGATTCCGAGCCAGCCTTTGTTTGTAGTTGTTGCAGGTTGTTCTTCCACCTGCTTCTTCCAGATACGAATCTTCTCTTTAAACAACTTCCGGCGTTGTTGACGTTTGGCGGATGTTTCCTCCGGTGTTATTATTCAGTGTTCTGCTCGGGTTCCCCGGTCGGTTGGCGGGCTCGTTCGTTACGGTTGCCTCGGCTCGTCACTTTTCCGTCGGTCTCTCAATGTATAGCAGTCGCGTTCCTTTGTGGTTGTGGTCCGTGACTGGGTCGTCCTCAAGTGTTTACCGGCTCGGTCATGCGACTGCGACCAAGATTAAACCAACACTGCAATGGCCGTCGACTGGCAGCAGTACGGCAGGTTTCTGGCGGTTCGTCTCGGGAAAAATGGCTCTCTTGTCAAAGTTCCGTAATCGATACCTTTGTTTGCCGACACCGAGGGAACCTCATTGGCCTCCACTGTCGCGCGAGCTCAATTGCATGCGGCGTCTCCCATGTAATGGAACCTGAAGGATGCAACAGACGGCCAGACCGGGACACCAAAACGGCAGGGGTTCCTCTTGTTCGCCAGCCGTCATTCGCCAGGGCCGCTGGACAGGAGGGGATGGACACCCACAGGTGCCTTGCTGCAGGGCTGGTCACAGTGTGTGACTGCTGTAACTTTCCTTGCACACTTTCAGCGATAGGGCAACGGCTGAAAACAGCAAGTGGGGTCTTGAAGCTCGCCTGGATCGTCCAGCTGATGGATGGATTTCGAGAGGTCAATACCTATTGAATAACCAAAAAGTAGGTAAGTATTAATATTTGGACTGGTCCAAAATGATCACCAAGTCATTACATATTCCTTGTGGTTTATTGCACGATAGAGAATGAGAATAAAAACTAATCCAGAGCTAAAAGGGAAACAAAAACAGCCAAGAACAAAGTTGAGTTTCCTTGTGATCATGCGTCCTCTTTCCGTTTCTGGAGCCTCCAATCAAAACCGAGGCCAGTTGTATGACTTACATAATATTCCATGCGAACCTGTCCACGATTTTCCGCATTTTACATGTTCCATATTTCAGTCTTCACATGTCACTTTTCTGCCGACCATTCACGTTGCATTGATTGTTATTTGATGTATGCCTGGGCGACATCTTCGAACTTGCAGAAGCACGTCCAAAGACAGACATAGATTCGTGCACAGTAACGTACTCCGTTGAGTAGGAAGATACATGATGTGTCAAGTTCTCGACTTTGCAAGAGCAGCGCATGAATCCGTCTTTTACTCCGATTTCCCTGCAGAGATCTGACAGGCGGGCGATCTTTACCAGGCTGTGTGGGAAGGTCAACTAGCAAGAAGCAGCCAGCCAATAAGGGCCATTTCCGTTGTTTGGCTGTACGTTCATAGCAGGCAGGGCAGTGAGGAATCGTGAGCCTAACGGAGATGCACTAAGTCTATAGCGGGGAAGTCTGGTGACTGCAACGGTGCAACCAGAGGGACGACGTCGTGTATCTCGCCGCTCGTCTCAGCTTCAGGGTCAACAAAATCAAATTGTCAGCCGAATATGATTTCATGGCATCGAAACTCGTGTGGTCGACCAGATGTTTATTTGGTTGACGGAGGCATACCTTTCTGCATGAGTTGCGACTCGTTGGCGCCTTTGGACGACCTGTCACCCAGCCAGGTCCCGTCAAATCCATCGGTACTATATCATGACAAGACGAAGAGCCTATCGCTACGCTGGCCAGCTTCTGTCGACTATGAGACGCATTGCTACGACTCCAATGGTTACGATATCTCATCACAGATAGCAGAGATTCTCGGTACCGAAACATGGGACGACGAGACGATCAGGCCATCCAGCGAGCGACCCTCAAGGATGAGAGCAAATGATGGCTTCTTTTCTTGCGAAACACTGTCTTCACGTCGCGGGCCAAGACAAGGAGCCATAAACCCGCAGTCACCAAATCCACGAGGAGGTGGTCTTGTTGCGTCCGACAGTATTCGAATTTTACATCTCAGCAAGGGCAAAAAGTCTGATCCACTGCATGGCCACTTGGAAGTTTGCCAACTCAAATACTTCCCTGAATATGAGGCACTATCTTACACCTGGGGCACTGCATCTGGAAACTCGAGCAGGACGAGGAAGCTTTACCTGGGACGCGAATGGAGCATATTTCCCATTACGGTCAACTGTGAGGCGGCTCTACGCGCCCTCCGTCTTCCTGATGCCGATCGACGTATATGGGTCGACGCTATTTGTATCAACCAGGAAAACGACACCGAGCGTACCCATCAAATTCAGCTGATGCCCATTATATACGCGACCGCCACCCAGGTAGTCATTTACATCGGCAATGAAAATTGGCAAGTAGACATAGGATGGACTTACAAAGTCGAACGACAACCACGAACTATAACTCGCAATCAATGGGAGAAAAATTGGGAGAAGATGGACAGTCGACTAAAGTGCCACTACTTCTTCCGAAGCTGGATCATCCAGGAGATTGCCGCTGCTCGAAAAGCCTGGGTTACCGACGGATCATCGTGGCAACCGTGGCCCATTGTTGATGGCCATGCTGAGGGACATGCTTCAAGGACATTCCTCCCCTGGATCAGAGACTTTGAGAAACGCAAATACAGGTTGCCCGGTCACCTGGCGAAGTTGGTGATGGACTCCTGGTCTTCACAGGCGTCTGATCCACGGGACAAAATATTCGCCCTTCTAGGGGTCATCACAGGGGCTGCAGCTGATGGTTTAGTCGGGGACTACTCTCTCTCAGTTGAACAGGTGTAAGCGGTTGCTTGATGATCAAAAAGTTCCTTAGACGCTGACTTGAGCTGTAGTTATACTGGTCTAGCCGCATTTGCGTTGACCAAACATGGAGAAGTCGACATCCTCCGTTACGCCAGCGGATACACAAAGTCGAGGAATCTGCCATCTTGGGTACCTGACTGGCGCCTCCTCTCACGAGACTGGGGAATCATGCTACGAATGGAACATGTAGAGCTGCATTCCGTCCCAGCGCCCGATGAATGCATCCAATACCCGTGGCAGCTGCGTCGTTGGGGTGACGATAGATGGGTTCGGAATAGGACTAATGATGTCATATCTGATGAGCTCACCCTTCCGAAGGCGACGGTTCATGGGCCTACTGGTACGCTGTGCGTCCATGGAATTAGGCTAACAAGCCTGACGAAAAAGTTTAAACGACATGACTTTCAAACACATGCTGTGTTTTGGGGGGATTCCTTCAGCATCACCGCACCACACAACTCGGAAGTTGATGACTGCATCTATTTCTTCCGCGGATTCGACGTACCGGTAACCCTCCGTCCGGTGCAAAAGAATACTCGCGATGGGCTTGCTAGAAAAGACTTGTTTACATTCGTCGGCTTGTGCTATGTCAGCCCCGGCTCCTTGATCACACTAGAAGGCTCGGATTTTAAGACGGACTATCCAGCTGATCTTGCACAAATATCACAGTGGACAGTCTTGCATGCCTCTGCCGGTTTCCTTGAAGGATTGCGGACGGAAAACACTCAAGCCCTATATCTGAAGCTAGCCGAAATGTGCTCCGCAGCCCATATGGAATATTCTGCCTGGCAGATAACCTTCTTCAAAGATCTCAGAGAACGGGTCAACCTGATTTGGGACAATATTCTACACCGATTCGGAAAGGATGCCTTTGCCCTGGCACCTTGGCGTGGTGCATTGAGCGACTCAGAGGAGGCATGTGCAGGACAGTCAAAGTTCTGGTCCGAGACCATAGTTCTGAGCGACTTGGAAGAGGCATTTGTAGCACAGTCAAATTTCTGGTCTGAGATCATAGGTCAGCTGATGACTGCTTCAATGTCTTCTCGTGAAGAGATGAAAGAAAAGCTCCAGCAACAACAGCGGCGGCTACAGATATTGGGCGAAACTATGCGCCTATTGAGTGTTAAGCGCAAGGCAACGGAGGCGGAAACTGTCCCCAGCGCAAGCATTTCCGAGGAACTTGATTTACTTGCCAAGGATCGTCTCTCATTCAGACAGAGCCTGCCAGCTCGACAGCAAGAGGAAGGGGACAGATACTGTCCGAGATGGTACGACTTTGCGGGCGTCAGTTCTTACTGGTACAACATGCGATATGTCCACGCTGCAAAGGCTGCCGGCTACCTTGAACAGGCTTTGGTGTATATGGATATGGCGCACGCAAAGAATTCGAACGCAGTGGCGTCCGTGTTGAAGGTCAACATCGATGCAGCAACAGAGTACCAGAGAGCGACGTGCATAGCCTCCATGGAGATCAAATTGGCAGCCAAGTCGTTGGTGCTTCCAATGTACGAGACAGATCCTGAAGAGGCGATGGATGATTGGCAAAAGATATTCATCATCTAGGTTCTCTCCTTCCGCGCCGGTGCCTGTTCTTCGGGTCACCCTGACAGCGGCAGGGAACCTTGATGTCTCCGCCTTTGTAAATGTCTGAAATGGCATTATTGATCCCCGACCACCGAGAGACGATTTTTGATTCTATTTTTCTCGCTTTTTGGCCACGGCATCAATCAGGGTGGAACATTGCACCGATGACAAGGAAGGATGTCCCTCCACCTTCTCAGTCATACGCTTACAGCCTGATGATGGCTCATGAAGCAAACAGCAGCTTCACTCCAGTCGGCCATGATAATTGCCGAACCATGACTATATCACGTTGTTACTGTAGCGTCAGTTTGCAATGCTGCAAAAGTACCACTGCCTACCCCCTGCCAACCCGAAGGTAAAGGTTCTCCGGAGCCATGCCAACCTGAGCACATATTCCGGCTGCCTACTGAATAAACGCCGGTAACCGCTCGCATCGACAAGAACAGATTGATAATATCAACTTGATAAAGCCAGAGGCTGAGACGAGCTGAACAAAGGCTGATGCAGATATTATCAACAGAAATCACATTGCCAACGGTTGACTGTGCCACTGATAATGGTGGGCTACTAGCCTCGGCCACCGCTGCTGACTGCATGATGTAGGTGAGACGGTTTAAGTGGGAGCCTGCCCCGTGATGACATGATTTGACGCTTGGCAAATTCAAAAAGATAATCTCGAAGACGTCTTGCGAATCCATAATCTACGTTGACCGTATTCTCCCTTGATATTTCCCTTAGAAATGGATACAACGGATCGTATAGCACGGCGACGACCTGTTGTAGAGAGTGTCTGTCGCCGGGCGCGCGGGCCGGGACGGAGATGGACTGGACCAGCGGGGTTCTAGCCCCTGTCCCCAGGGTTTGACATGTAGTGTACATACCGGGGTCGGGAACAGGAACGTAAACATGTTCAACGATTGGACAGCAGCTGCATGAAGCTAATTGCCTTACAAGGACATGGCTAATCCCTTTCTTCAGCCCTTCCACAACCCCTCCTCGTTTTCCTGGAAGCTTGTGCCGCCAGACCACCCAACATGTAACTCACTTGACCAACCTCAACTGTTGAGCCTGCTTGGCCTCAACGGTGGGCATTCACTGCATTAAAACGTCGAAAGCATGAAAGTCTTCTTTGTCTACCATTGTCTTAGTTACCACTCCGTGAACTGGTATCGTCTTCATAACTTCCAGGCTAGGCTGAACATCCTTCTGACTGGCCTGCTTCCACTGGCTTATTCACATGAGAACCACACGGAGGAGACGAGATGGCACCATGCAAAACCTCGCTGCAACACCTTCAGTATATCAATCAAGTGAAGGACGAATCGATTGTCAGATCACCACCTTGGCCGGTAACCCAACGGGCAACTTGATGGATCACAACCTATCTGGTGTCCTTTGGGAGGAGCACTAGCTGCCAATACACCCTGCCTAGTTCCGCTGACGTGTATGGGTTTCGGATCATATCATCTTCTTGTAAGGCTGTCAGCCAAACCCCAGGAAATGAGATGGTGATACCTTGCCATCCAATCCTATAGCTGAAAGCCTCTTCCTTGGCCTGCTGATAGGCTTTGAACTATGATATATAAGGTACAAGGCGCTGCTCAGTTGGCAGCGTTGGTCTTTCCTAACTCGAGGTTTCCTATGCTTGTCTTTGGCTCCGAGTTGACTGCTTGCTATCACGGTTTTAGGAACTTGATATTAAGGCAACAGTCACCTTACTCAACCTACTTGATTTCTTAGTGGTTATCCTTCTTACAAACGTGTTCATACCACCATGGCCACTTCTGCCTCCGCCAAAAAGGAAGACTTCAACAAGACCCCCCAAGAACTCGTCACCGAATTCTGGGACCAGTTCTTCGTCAAGAAACCCGGAAAGGTTACTCGCATCTTTCCACGCAGCCTCTATGAGACTCTCCTGCCACCCTCCCAGCCACAAGGTGTCAGCTCTTCCCGCAATGCCACGGATAGCTACCAGGCCGCCGTGAAGGAATGCAAAGAGAAGGTGAAGCGCATTGTCAAGGAATGCGAGCGCACCAACGAGAAGTTCACTGATCCGGATTTCGACATCGAGGGTGACTTTGACATCCGGAACTGTCTCCACGGACTCACCCATGACGCTGACTTGGAGGCATTCTACGGCGGGTTCCAAGAGCTGTACGACCTGGGAACCGCCAAGAGCGCCGAAAAGGGCATCAAGTCTCGCGGAGCTCCTCGCAGTGCCGATGGTGTTCTCGAAGCGCCGGCATCCGAAGGATCAAAAGGCGGACATGAGGGTGTTAAGGCTGGCTGGCGTGAGACTTTCTCCCCGGGCTCCGTCCATCGCCTCGACTGGATCTTTGAATCCCCTCAGTGGACCAAGGACGGCTACTCCTCATCCGATATCAAGCAGGGCTGTGACGGTGACTGCTGGTGGCTGGCTGCTGTGGCCACCATCGCTCACCGCAAGGATCTCATGGACAAGGTTTGCGTTGCCCGCGACGAGGAAATCGGCGTTTACGGCTTTGTCTTTTTCAAGGACGGCGAGTGGATCAGCACCGTGGTTGATGACAATCTCTACCTGACGGAAGAGGACTACAGGCACTACTTTGACGAGTACGACCCGACGGGGAAGAAGGGGCGTAAGCACCGGAAAGACAAGCAGACGGGGTCTGAGGCCCTGTACTTTTCCCAATGCTCTGACCCGAACGAGACGTGGCTGCCCCTCCTGGAGAAGGCATATGCCAAGGTTCACGGTGACTACGAAGCCATTTCTGGCGGTTGGCCTGGCGAGGGCGTTGAAGACATGACGGGCGGTGTGTCTGCCATGCTGCAGTCGAACAGAGTGCTGCGGAAGGACAAGTTGTGGAAGGAGCTGGTAAACTCGAATGGTGACTTTGTCTTCTCATGCTCGCCCACGGCTATGCCTCTACGAGAGGCAGCATGGCCAACGGCCATGCGTATTCAATTCTGAAAGCCACAGAGGAGGTTGACGAGGATGGTAGAAAGGTCAGACTGGTCAAGATTCGAAATCCCTGGGGAGAGCGGACGTCGTCGGGAACTGGCGAGTGGGATGGGCCTTGGTCGGACGGATCTAAGGAATGGACGCCCTATTGGTATGCCGCCTCCATCTCTCGCCGAGATGATCACAATGCTATCACATGGCAAAAATTGACAAGAAACCGTGTCTTATAGGCTCAAAAAACTCGACCATAAGTTCGGTGATGACGGCGAGTTCTGGATGTCGTATCAAGACATGTTGGATAACTTTTTATACCTATATCGTACCCGTCTCTTTGACGACAAATGGACGGTCGTCCAGCAATGGACCACTGTCACGGTGGGCTGGATTTCTGGCTACCTAAACAAAAAGTTTGTCATCGAAATCAAGAAGGGAGGAACGGTGGTGATTGTACTGAGCCAGGTTCGTGACTCTTTCCCTCATGCATCCGGCTGCCCTTTTCTTGCTAACAGTTCTTCGTAGCTCGATGAGCGCTATTTCCAAGGCCTGGAAGGACAATACATGTTCATTCTCCACTTCGTCCTACAGGACAAGGACGGAAAGGAGCAGCTCTGCCGCGTGCGTCCTACCCTTGATTGGAGTTCCCGATCGGTCAGCTGCGAACTCGATCTCGAGCCCGGGTGCTACGAAGTCTTGCCTAAGATCACGGTTGAACGGGATACCAGCCAGCGTATGGTTGAGGATGTGGTCACCCGATGGTATGCTTAACTCAAGGCCCAACTTATGATTTGAAGACTGCTTGTAAACTAACGACGACCGATACCAGGGCCGAGGAAAACCCCGCCAAACTCCGCCAAATTGGCATGCAGTATGACCTCGCCCACGCCAAGGGCGGCGTCCCCGACGAGGACGAGATCATCACCCGGAGAAAGGAAGAAAAGAAGAAGAAAGAGGAGAAGAAGAAGGCCAAGGCCAAGGCCAAGCGCGAAAAGGAGCGTAGAGAGAAGAGGAAGCAAAAGCAGGTACAGATCACCATCAACGTGCCTGAAGGGTCTACCGTGGACACTTCCGGTACCGGTACAGACTCTGATAGAAAGGAGAAAAAGAAGGAGACGGCGGAGTACAAGAAGGAGGAAGAGGAGAAGTTTGAGGATGCCGTGGAGGAGAAGGCCAAGGATGATGAGAAGAAGAAGGAGGAACAGCCCAAAAAGGTAAGTGCTCCTTCGTCCTCATCCAAGACCACCGCAGACGCTGCGGCTGATGAAGGAAAGAAGACTGAAATGAATAACGGTGAAAAGAAGGAAGATACTGCTGCAGCTGCAGAGGAGAAGAAGATTGAGCAGAAGCTCACAGAGGAAGAGAAGAAACAGGAGCGAAAAGACAAAATAGTCGAGGAGCCGAAGCCGACCGTGGCTGCCGCTGAAGAAGTCGAGGAAGACCTGTCTGAAGACGAGGAAGAAGAAGAAGAAGAAGAGGAGGAACCCAAGATCGAATATGAGGAGGGCAAGATTCCCTGGAACGCCGTCTGCGTCGTTGGGCTGAGGGTGTATGCTCAGGACCCTGATGTCACGGTCACGCTGGCGACTCCGAGCACTGTGGAGGAGGGCGCTAGTCTTGTCATGGATCAGCATGCTGTTGGGGCTACCATTTGACGACGTGAATCGTGAGCCGGGTGAACTTTATAGGGAACGGGTTGGAGGCTTTGAATGAGACAAAGGGCGGCCGTAGTTGTTCAAGGCAAAGTTGATCTCTCCTTTCAAGGCTTCTTGGTTCGCATGTAAATGAATGACTGGAAAGCTTCGCTGGGCTCCCATAAGCGGGCGCGCATATGGTGACAACTGTCATACCAGTGTCCTGCCGTTGACCCGAAATTCTTGATGTTTCGATGCTTCCAGCATTGCGTTCGAACCCCTTGGATATGGCGATTCAATCATCTCCTTGTTCTTTTCTTCTTCTCCTCCTCTTCCCCCCCCC